>JAPMOR010030238.1:0-13568 GCA_026543865.1 Argiope aurantia | reverse complement strand
CAGTACACACATTTCAATATCATTAGTTTTAAGTATTTATATTTCAGGTTGCTTTGACATAAAAATACGTTCCTAAGATGTTTGATTTTGTTTGAAATATATTTTGAATTTTTACAAAACTTTAGCATTTAAATGTGAAGATTATCACAGCTGTACTGCTACATTCTGAAAAAGATTTTACTTTAATGTTAAAAGATTTAATTTATTTTGATAATTAGCTGTATAAATTTTTAATTTACATGCATTCTTTTTCACACTATATTGAGTTTACATCCAACAGTACATAATTTGAATTTAAACTTCTGAAATTCTAGTAATTATTAAGAAATTACTGCAATATCAGTATATAAATTTCATGTATATACTAATAATATTGATAAAATAATATTGATAAAAACATAGATATTTAACTTTAGAATTTTTTTTTAATTCTTTCGGTTCTTTTCTGACAGAATGAGATATTTATGAAAACTTCAATTGAATAAAAATGAACTATGCATGCCACTGAAAAGGCTAAAAAAAAATATGTAACGTGACATTCTTTATTAATTTCTATGGATTTCATAGACTAAAATAGATAAGTGTTGGCTGTAAGTGACGTGTAAGATTTTTTAATGACATCTGACATTAATAATGTTAAAATAAACAAAGTTTATAATATAATGCATCTGAAAAATACATCCTGCGGTCATGAAAGAAATTCTTTAATTTAAATCAAAATAGTACAACTTTTCATCTTCTTATTGAATATTATTAAAATCCCACATTTAAATAAACCATGGTTTACTCAGAAATTGTTCTTCTCTTATTCGGGAGTAAACAGCAATGAATGCATTTTTTGTTATAAATAATGAAGAAAGACGCGAAAAACATTCTTTATTCTTTTAATTATATAGGGTCTCTTAAGAGACCTTGGCATTCCAATATCGCTAATTGTTGCATAGTTCCTATAGTTTCCAGGCTAATCGTTTCATCTCAACAATAATGCGTAATATATATCACAGGCATCTTTAGCCATATTTTATCTCTCTTTTTCGTCTATTTCTTGACTGACATTTATTAGACACCATTTATTCCGATGTAATTGCTTATTACGTTTTAACTACACCAATATAAATCTTATGATTGTAACATCTAACTGCGCAAATTTATTTTATATATAAATTATCATGTGTTTACAAGCTGATAAATAGTTCTTCATTATGATTCAGATAATAAATGTTATACCGAAACTAAGTTGAATTGAAATAACTGATTGAAAGCTTTAAGCGCAGATGTGAGGACTACATATCAATAATAAAATTATCACCTAATTTTGCTATGAAAGTAAGTAACAGGGCTTCGTTTCACATTTTTTTATACTTAATACTTGATACTAGATGACTTTAAGAGATACGATTAGAAAAAAGAAGATTATTGATGTTTAACTGTAGTACTTTTGTTCGTATAAAATGACTTTCAGATTTGAGGTTTTTGTAAATTTCAAAGAAACAAATATATTTGAAGGAAAGATAGCTATTAAGCAACATTCAACTCTAATTTCCTTTATACTTTTGAAAAATGTCTCACAAATACTATTTTATTTGAAAAAGAAAGAATTAAAATGCATTTTATTTAAATAAATAAAAGATGTTCGTTCTGTAGAAAAAAAATCACTACACATTACTACTAAATTATAAAATACCTCCCCACACTTACAGAATTTTGTATTTCCTTTCAAAAAAGAGAATTTATGCTTAAAAGAGAATTATATCCAATGAAAGTATTTCGAAATTTGGTTCCAAATATCGATTTAAAAAATGAAATGTTTTAGATGCCTTAGATGACAGAATTGATTCATACTATAGAATATTCAATGTTTTGAAAATAACACTAATAATGTCAAAATACTTAATCAGGAATTTAGAGAAGCACCGGGAAGAATTTAGGAACAACTTTTTGATCACATTTTCTCATTTCAGTTTTCTTATAATCCATAGAGTATATAGTGAATAAAACGCTATAGACGCGTAATTGAATTATTTTACATAAACCATTTGCGGAATTTTATCTGACTCAAAGAATTTCATAATTCCTTTGTCGTATTTATTTCTGCTCCGCTTTTAAAGATGGGCTCTTTCAATTTCTGTTTTAGAAATTCTTTAAGTTTCAAAGTTCCTATTTAAATGGGCACGTTTAAGCGCTCTTGGCTATACTAGCAAAACGTTTCAAACTTTCAATATTCAACGCTTTTAAAGTCATTTTGCTTTGTTTCCGATAGTTTCGAGTTTCCTCGATAATGAAAAATAAGGAAGAAATTTCATTTTGATTAACATGAATATTGATTTCATCTGCAGCTATCACCCAAATTTAACTACTTGAAACTAAATTCTTAATTTAATCAATTGAAAGGAGTAAAAGACATGACTATTGATGTCATGTTTCCTTATTATCCTTGAAACAAAATGTGCCAACTGCTTTGGTAATATCGTTGCAACAACATCTTCTAATTTTTTATCCTTATATTTGAATTATAATTTAATGAGGACACATATGCTAATAAATGTTTCAAAAGGGAATGAGTTATTTATTCCAAACATTATTTGGTCTGAAACAGTTTTAGTAATAAAATATTATACAAAATGGAAATTTTGGTATTCAACCATAACGGAATGTTGGTTAATGTAGGAAATTAACAAAATTTCATGAAGTTAAAAGCTTGATTTTTTAAATGAAAAACATCTTTATACCACTGATAAAAGATCTTTATAGTGATATCATAATGAATAAAAAAGATCTTTATGGTATAAGACATGCGCCATTCCTCACAATGACATCTACATCCTGATAATTATGTTAATTGCATAAAAAATATTTAGCGTTTCACCTTTATAAGATTATCTTGTTTTAGAATTAAATTTTGTTACAGATAGAACTGCTATATTTTGAATGTTATAAAGGAATTTTGACTACTATTTTTCAAAACATATGCACTTCGAAAGGTTAAAGTATCGCTACTTTTCTTTTATAATTAATGCATTTTTATCAACTACAACCATTATTATTAAGTATATATATTCTTTTTTATAATGTCACTTTCTTTCACTTTTTAAATAAAATAATGTTTGGATATTAAATGACACTTGAGAAAGAGACGAAGAAAAAGGTAAAAATGATTCGTAACTACATATCTGAAAAATAATGGAAAGTAAACAAAGGATTCATATTGATGAATCATTTGTAACGTAAACAAATGATCATTTTGATCAATCCATTGATAAGGAATGGCTTATTTCTGTTTATGATATTTCTAACAAAGCCACCGTATAAATATAAATCAGCTTGAAATAGATTGGGCAGAAGATGAACCTAATATAGGGGCAAATGATTTGTTTCAGCTAAATTTTTAATGAAAAAAGTCATTCTTCATTACGTGTATGAGTTGAAAACAAAAATGAAGAAGATTTGAATAGCTGTAAAGCATTTATTTAATGAATATAAATGAAAAAAATATATAATCTTCCTACAAGAAACTGATTGCCCCATCATCGATGAACAAGACATACAGTGGTTGCCAAAAGTGTGGACATTTTTTGAAAGTTTCATGTTTTTCAACTTTGCGTGCTTGTAAAATATATTAATTTTCACTTACATACAAATGTTTACACATCAAATTAAAGGTAATTTAATGTAAAATTTAATAACAAAGACAGTATTACAATATCTGTATTACGAAAACAGTTACGCTCATTTTAGTAAAATCTATCTTAGATTTGCATTTTTTTAAAGTGATACTTACACAATCAATAGTAGGATAACCCTTATTTTTTAAGACAGCTTCACAGCGTCTTTTCATTGAGTGAACGAGTATTTGGAGCTCATCTTTCGTAATCACATGATGCCGAGAATCAATTATAGATTCAATAAGTTGTCTTTTATTGGATGGACGTTTTTTTCGTACAAGAATTTTCAAACGTCGCCACAAATTTTCAATTGGAATGAGATCAGGGCTGTTTCCTGGCCATGGTATACATCTATGCCTTTATTTTGAAACCATGCTTTGCATACTTTTGCTGTGTGGCATGAAGCTGAATCCTGCGGAAAAATAAATGGGCTTTGTTGGGTAAGAAATCCCTGATGGAAGGTATCAATTTTGATTCCAGAACAATTTCGATGTATTTTTTGCTATTCAGGATGCTATCAATCACTTGAATTCGACCCACACCATCTGCGGACATACATGCCCAAATCATGGCATTTGTTGTTGTTTTTATAGTTGCTTCAATGCAATCAGGATGAAGCGCTTCACCTACTCTACGTCTCACGTATTTTCTACCATCACTACCAAAGAGCGATATTTTAGTCTCATCGCTCCAGATTACCTGCTTCCATTGATTTTCTGACCATTTAATGTGTTCTTTAGCCCTCTTAACTCGTTTTTCGAGTTGCTTTTGATTTAAATATGGTTTTTTTCCTTGGAATTCTAGCTTGTAGTCTAAATCCTGATAACCTTCTTTTTGTTCTTGAACTTACTGCAATACCTGCTGCATTCATTTCACATCTAGTGGCATCTGATGAAAATTTTCTATCTTGAAGGCATAGCCGTTTAATTTTTCTATCGTCAGTAGCAGTTGCGCATTTTTTTCTGCCTGATTTGACCTTATTTTCCACTGATTTCGTTTTTTTCATAACGTAAACAGAACTTTCGTACACCAGATCAAGTCACTGAACTACCAACTTGTCTTGCAATTTCAACTTAAGAGAGGCCATTTTCTCTCAATATGAGATGTTCAATCAGTTCTTCTTGTTGGTGTTGTTTATTTAAAATTAGTTTAATTAAGAAAAAGGACTTAAAATATTCAAAAACAGCAATACTCTATTTAATTGTACTAGTATGCGTCATTCCGCAAAATATTTCCACAATAATTAAGTCATTCCACAATAACTCTTTTACCATCCAAATAACCTAAATTATAGTTACAGACATTTGATGGGTCCTCAGAACAGTGTTTGTGATTGGCTAGTACGCTTTTATTACAAAGCACGTCATTATTCAAAACGATTTGTGTTTTGATTCATGTTTTCTGTTCTACTAAACTGAGAGTAACTTTTTTGTAATTCAAATATTGTAATACTGTTTTTGTTATTAAATTTTACATTGAATTACCTTCAATTTGATATCGAAACATTTGTATTTAAGTGAAAATTAATATATTCTACAAGCACGCAAAGGTGAAAAACATGAAACTTTCAAAAAATGTCCACACTTTTGGACACCACTGTAATTGCAAAAGTACATTCATCAGAGTGAATTGGCTTGTAAACTAGTTGAACACAAGCACATATTTTCTTTGTTGTAGATATTAAAATGTGTAATTTAAGATAAAATAAATTTGTCATTTTCCATAAACCTTTTCTGTGTATAGGTAGTACAAACTTTTTGTCATCTCTCCTTCCTTAACATTTTCAAAAATTAAATATAAATTTTGTTTTCAAAAATATGTCCACTCCCTCTCTCACATGCCCAGAGGAAAGGTAATTTTTCTTGGTAATATGTTTGATTAGTAAGCTAAAATTTTAATTATTGCCGTCAAATTTTGTATATTTTTATATATGTTTAAATGTTTATTCAGAAAATGTTAATCTTGTGTCACGGGAAATAATTTTTGTGAAATATTTTTTTAAAATTTGTTCTGTCTCTTCACAATGTTTTGCAGCAATATAAAATGTAACCCGATAAAGCTCGTAATACAATACATACTGAAAATCTTTGCCTTCCTCTTTATTACATTATCTAGATTCGTACTGATACATGTTTCCGTGTATTTGTTGATTTCTAATGTTTAATGCATTTTTTTTAAATCACGTAGTGAAATTTCTTGCACAGTTTCACTTTTTCCCAAACAAAATGTTATCTCTAGTAGGCTGTTCTTTCCTGCTACATGTTCTGGATATATACATACTGGGAATATTATACATACATGTATACATACTGGAAACATTATATTCATTATTATTGCTTGTTTCAGTAGCTATATTTTCTTTTTATGGACAGTCGTTAAATAGATAATATCGTTTTAAAAAAATCAAACAGTATACAATATTTTCATATAGAACTTTGACTGGAATTTGTGAATATCTAATTAAGCTTCCTTTCTTAGATTTTCAATAAAAATGAAAAGCTTTCTTATTTCCATGCAACTGAAGTCTGGTTTGAAATCGTTATCACTGACAATAAATAAAGCTTTATTTTTAAAGCATTGTTAGTGTCTTATGCCGAAATACCATTTGCTTTTTGTTTATACCTAGTAGTAAATTACTATAAATTATTTATTAAACGAGTCTAATTTGCCTTCAGAAAATTAGGAAACATTTTTCTCAGTTATCGAGTTGGAAGTGAATTACACGTCATCATTCATAAGATTTTTGGGGAAAAATTTGTTTCCCTACGGGTGCTATATAACCATCAAGCTACTATATATATCTCTGCATTTATGCAATCTTATTGTCAGTTTTAATTTATTTTTAAGATATATTTCTTTTCTTGGATTTAATAATGAAAACATAGGTTGCTGAATGTCCTTAAAAATTAATTTGAAAGGATTCTATAATTAAAAGTATACTAGTGATAGTAATCAAAAGTATTAATCTGAAGGAATACTTAGGATCTTATATGAGAATTTTAATTTTATGTTTTAATAAAAATGCGAAAATTTATGAAGTGATTTTGTTAATCTAATGATAAAAATGATTATTTTTTAAAAATCTACATACAAAAGTAAATTTATTTAATTACGCGAAAGAATTAAAACATTATAGCATAAGTAACATCTATAAATATTTTTTTAATGTTTCGGTTTATTATTTCCTGAACAGATTCGCACTTTTTTTAAAACTAAATTTCCACTATTTAAATCATAAATATACATGAAAGAATATAGGAAATAAGAAAAAACAAACAAACAAATGTTTGAAAGAAACATTTCAAAACAATCCGATTTTTTTCTATAAATTAAAATATAATGAAAACTAATTAATTTTTAAAATCCAATATATTCAATTATTGATTCCTATTTAATGCATAATGTAATAATTTACATTTACCTGATAATTACCTAATAATTTACAAGTACCCTGATTTCGTTAAGAAAGTGAATAAAACAGATTTCGTACCAAGAACAGTTTGTGTTGAAACTGAAATATAGAGCAATTATAATTGGATAAAATTAAAATTTTTATAACTGTATCCAATAAGTAAATCATTTTTATAATTACTGTATCCATTAAGTAAGTGATTTTTATAATTACTTATTTCTCTAATACTTCAACTTTTGCAAATGATCACGGAATGACAAACATAAAATATGATCATTACACCACAATCATATGGCATCTGAAAAACCATTATTTAAATTTTAAAAACAATTGTAGGGTAACAATTCTTGATTTAAAAAAAAATATATGTAAAGAGCAGCGACTTTCTACTTCCACTCCACCGTATATATAAATAGTGAATCCTTCAGGGAATTAATTCTCAAGTATTCAATCATAATTAATAAGAAATAAAAACATGCAGTTTTCTTATTGATGATCTTTTATTTATATTGCTTATTGTTTATATCTTCTATTTCATGATATCCTGCTGATTTTTTTTAATCATAACATTGTTATCGTGGTTTTTGCTACACAGCTTATGCTGTCAATATCCTATCTTTTTACACCTGGATCATTAGTAAGAAAAAGTTGCTGCACAAGGCGGCTCCTGTGCTCCTCCTCTGATACTTATTTGAATATTCAATAAATATTCAGATAGGCTTTAGTGTAAATTTAGAATTTCTAGAAAATTTTGCTTTTTAAAATACATATTGAAAATTAAAAAATAAATGATTGAATTTGTTATCGTAGGAAGTAAATATAATTTAATTTGTCATCTATTTCATTTAAAATCAATTATTTGTTGCTGCATTCATTCCCTACATTATTATGTATTTTAACCTTTTTTAAATGCGGGATTTCTGCTACGTATTAAGATATACATAATCTAAAGGCAAATCATTAAATTTTGCTCTTATTTTCTTTAGTCTAAATTTTTCAGAAGAAATGGGGTTGTTTAAACTTGGTTAGGAAGATAGTATATTATCTATTCAACGAAAATAGCAATAATTCCACTTCTTATCATTCCATTAACATGATTTACAATTTAGTTTTAAAGTTCAATCAGATTTTGGTGAAATCGCAAACTAATTTTTTTTAAATTAATTGTTCATGAAAGCATTTAGATAAAGGAAATAAAGAAAATTATTTATAAAAACTGGCTTATCGGTAAATAACAAATTTTATTTCCTACTAAATTTTTCAAGTTATTTATTAAATAATTAACTTTATTATTGCTATTTATTAGTGAATTATCAAGTAGTTAGTTCACGTGATTTTATTTAATTATTAATTTAATAATTAAATAAAGTGATTTTATTAATTAAATATTATTATTTAATTATTAATTATAATTCAATTATTTTTTTAATTTTTCTTTATTAATGATAAATTAAAATGTGTTGTCTAAACATATAATATTCAACGAACTAAGCAATTACTCATTGATTCATTGACTTTCTGGCACATTTTATTATTTTAACACATTTTGATTGTTTTCCTGAAATTTCAAGAAAATTTGAAGAGAAAATTAAGAGTATCAATAGTTATTTATTTAGAGGAGGTAAATTGTTGATTTAAAATTTTAATCTAATATTATGTTGATATAAAAACAAAGTATTTTCATCTTTCTATGACTTAAATATGACCAAACAAATTTATTACTGAAACTAAATTTTGCGATAGAATGTGGTCTATAAAAAAGAGGATAAATCTTATGTGAACAAAAAAAATGTACCAAGACCGTAAATCTATTCATAAATCATTTTATACTGGTGAAAACGAAATAACTGAATCTTAAATATAGCAAATCTAGAAATAAATTAACTGCTTATACTCACAAACGGAAACTATCATCTATCAGTTCAGAATGATAATATAACTAATTTCGCAAAATAAATACTATAATGGAACTATTTTTAGAATGAAAATGAATTATTTAAAATGCTTGCAAAGCAACATTCTAAAGAAAATGCAATATCATGCCATTAATATCCAAGCAACTGTTCTGGCTCCACTGCTAAAAGAAATGAAGTGAAATTAAAAGAATAGTTGCGAAACAGACGGGTACGATGTGCTTTTAGTAGGAGCTCCTGTAGAAATTATGAGACATAATACTCAAAATTGAATTTTAACTGTACATATGTTAATAGCCATTATTTACTCTATAAAATACAATAAATTCTTATGGCCAAAGAAAGTGTAATCACTCACAATAAGGCACACGTCAGATTGTTAATAAAAATTAAGCAAAAAATTTCAATATAATTAGAGAATGTATTCATTATTTTTAAGTAATTCAATAAGAAATTCATAATCTCAAAAAAAAAAAAAAAAAACCCTGTAAACCTATATTTTTCGAAAATAACTAATAAAATGTCTGAAATATTAGGAAGTTTAAAAAAGGATTTATCCAAATCATTTTGAAAGAGAATAACATATATTTTTGTAAAGATTAAAAATGTTTATGGGGATACCTATCTATCTATTATCGATAAAGCTGGTGGACATTCAGATAAATAAACGGTGGAGCAAAATTTTGCAATTACGATGTGCCAGTTTTTATTCAAGAATAAATATCAATTAAAAAATATCTTATACCCATTCTTCTATGACTCCAAAACTAAATAAACCTTTTACTGTAATATTAACGAGGCTTGTTCATTCTGCGAATAAAAATATAGATGATTAAATGGATACATATAATCATTTGCTTCCTATATGCTTTGCCCTTTCTAAATAGTTGAAAATTCCATGTGTTCTATCTTTAGTGTTTATTCGACAACTTTATGTATCCATTAATCACGCATAAATAATAAAAGAATACAAATATTTTTTTATGTTCCAATGCAACTCTTGTCAGACAAAAAGACAATCACACATTTATTTTATGGATTTTTTATGAAATCTCGATAGTTCTGAAACAAGTGTTATATTTCATGTCAATTTCTTTATTACTTGATTTTACAGTTATTCTGGCAAAAATCAGATTTATTTTTGACTGAATATAGTCTGCTTCTTTCAAGCGAACTTTGACTTGTTATTCATTTATCTCTAGGCTCGAAGAAAATGCTCCGAACGAAGCAAGATCTGTTTCTCAGTATCGAGCACAAACGGTCTGGAAAAATAAAGAACCCCTGATCCTGACAGAATTTTGTTCTAAACATAAAAGTAATGTTCCCTAAAACTCTTACACTAAATCTTTATTTAAGAGAGGGAGTACTTTTCCAAAATATTTTTAAAAATGTAGCTTATGAAAGTAAAATGGGTCATATTAAAATCGTCTCTTAAGGCACTTATTTACATCTTATAACATGATACTAATATTTAATGAAAAAATAAATTATATGTTACTATGAATGAAATGAGAATAAGATTTAATGATATAAAATTGAAGTATATATATTCATATATTTGAATGCTCTATTATCTAGGAAAGGGAATTTTTGAAATTAACGAAATGTGGTAATGCATTCTTGAGAAAGCACGCATTTCACATTTCCATCATTCTTCCTTGCACTGAACCCACTTATTTCTAAGGTAATTCTAATTCATGTACCTTAAATTAGTTTAACACCAGTATTTCTTTTAAATATAGATAAAATGCCGTTTCCTTTCTAAAACTGCAATGACAACTGTGTTCTTAAGGACTTGATATAAAAGAAAGTATTCCTCTTAAATGGTGATTCTTGAGCATATATATATATGCAGGAACACCGCTTGAGAATTTGTAAAAAACCTCCCTGCCCCTCAAACGCATCTGGGAGATCGTCTCTAACAAACTAAGTAGGCGTCACGGGTTATTCAATCAATCTTACTTAGTGGAAGTTGGGAGAAAATTTCACTGCGATATTCAAGTGTTTCAAGTGACCATCGTGGTGTCATTGAACGGATATAGGGAAGTTTTCAATATTGGTAGAGTTAAATTTCCTTATCAATGATTGGCAGAGTTAAATTTCCTTATTTCCGAAACGATCTCTTAAACTCTATCCGCGTTTTTTATCATCATTGACTTAATTCTTAAATTAAACATTGAAAACACATTTTTTATACTTACTAGTTTAGATCCAAAGTGTTGCCAAATATTCTTTAAAACTTCTTGTAAATTTTTCTAAGGCATATATTACATTGATGTCGCCAACTTCAGCAAAAGGTAATGATGTAATGATGAATATAGAAATGATCTCGCGCACATATGTATGCTGCTGCTTACATTCGCCAAATTGCATTTGACCACATCATAAGTGAACTCTCTTTTCAGAAAAAAAAAAAAAGGGAAGCAGTCTTCAAAGGATGACAAGTATTTTCCTAAAGGCATATTGTTGTTTCTTATGGTACTTGCCATGCACAACCCCGCTGTTACGAAGACAGCGATTTTGAGCTGGTGGGGGAGCGTCTCTTGTTTTTATAGTAGCGTTAAGTAGGGCCAAGAGTACAACTTAGCTATTCACGCATCATTCATTCGCTTGCACAACCCCTTTTTACAGGAGGGCACATTCACACATCTCACAGATAGAACAACCATGCCCAAACTAGGACACGAATCCAGGAAGCCCAGATCACGGGGAAGACGCACTACCCCTATGCCAGGACGCCGGCTCCTAAAGGCATAGACACTACAATTCTTCTTCGGTATCTTTTTCAAGAGTGGATTCAAATTATATTTATTTGTACTTTAAATGAGTAAAATTAAAATAAATATACAAAAATTGCTATAAAGAATTCAATAAACATAATAAGAATTTCAAATGTCTTTATAGTCAATTTTATTACAGTTTCAATGTAAAAAAACCTTTGGCAACAAAATTTGTTGAATATGCTCTTATTCCATAATATCATATAATCATATTCAAAAATGTCCATAACAACATCGAAGAGTTCCTATTTTCTAAGCAAATTGTAAAATATAAAATTAGCGGGATTTCACAATAATTATTTTCACTTTTTCATCTCATTTAGATATTAATTCTTACTTATTTTTTAAAATATGATTATAATTACTTTTGGATTTTCCAAACCATACATGGATTTGAATAATTGTAGTTAATGCGTTATTTAGTGCACGTATTTTATTTTGAGAAACAAAGCACGCAATATCAATAATTTTTATTACATTCGTGAAATTACAAATTAGAATATATAAGTTAAGTTAATATATAAAGTTAAGCCTTATTTGTTTATTATGAAACTGATTGAATATACTTAGTTTGTAAAGCAGGAATCATATTTATAGCTTATATTTAAATTATACTATTTATAGATAGACTATTTAGCGTGAAATGACTATGATATTTATTGAATATTTCTCTTATGTAATCATTAACAAAAGTATGTGATTTTTGAGGCTGTTTTACTAAACGATCCAATTTCCAAAATATCTTTTAAGTTATGTTCATAATATTCAGTTCTTTAATGTCTTTCAGTTTAAATTTTATCTCCCCTTTTAAATCTAATATATTTATTAGAAAAGCAAAGTTGTCCTTATTTTACATAAATATATCATATAATGCAAAATGTATCTGGAAATTGATGAATGCGCAAGGATGCGTTTACTTTGAATTACATTTTTCATATACTCACGGTTTTTCTTTTGATCTGAATTTTCTTTTTTTAAATAATGGTATGCATATCTTTTTTTCTTTATAAGAGGATGGATAAAATAACAGAAAGACCGCAACAGACTACGAAATTCCATTTAAACGTAGTAAAACGCCTTTAGTACGTTTAACAGCCTGACTTAGTTAAACAATTGATTTATTCAAATTGTGAATGGTGTTTAAGAGGAAATCATGAATGGGCGGTACATTAGACAGAGGTTGATAGAGAAGTATATTGACCAGGGATTCTCTTCTCGACAAGCGATCACAAAGGCTTAATAATATTGAAATCAGATGATTGGTCAACCAAGAGAGCTGTGTGACTTCATCTTCATATGAACAACGCTTTGCTCCTTTAATTATATAGATTGGAAGTTGTCTTACTTCAAATTTGCACTTCAAGTTGGGAATAATTTTGAAATGTTGGGTACAAATATCACACAATAGATTACATAGAGATTGACTAAAATTTCGCATAGTCACTTCCAGTTACTCTCCTGTATGGAATATTTAGGGAATCCTCAGACGATCTTGAGATTTCAATCTAAATCATGGCTCAAAGCACTGCCATACTATAAAGCTCAACGAATTCAATTTAGATCAAATGACGTCAACAAAATATAATAAAAAGACGTACTGCAAGCGTACAGTTGTCAATAAAAATAACGGTACATGTCTACAGCTTTATTGTTTGTTAACGTATCTTCACAAAATGGGTGTCGATAGAAATTACTCAAGGAGACAGGCTCATTTAGATAAAAAATGATTAACTGAGTTAATTAACATAGTTAACTAATTAGTCTTTCCGAATTTTTCTTTACAAAAATCTTGACTTTTCTA
>JAPMOR010030237.1:21646-44772 GCA_026543865.1 Argiope aurantia | reverse complement strand
AAAAAATCTTTCATCCTTTTTGTCGCATTCGCGAATCATTTTGATTTTTTTTGTTACAATTAAAGATTAAAAAAAGTAAACTGTAAATGATTATTTTTAAAAAAAATGTATAAATATATTCTGGTAAAATTATTGTGCAGTTAGTTTCTTTTTGTGAAAGGGAAACTGGTATGCAATTCTAAAAAACTGCTATTTTGGAGTAAATAAATAATTAATTTTTAATTAGACTTTTTTTTTAATTCATCCAGGGATCTTTCTCATTATTTGAATGGATTTTCACTTTAAAATGTGAAATTGTTTCTAATTGCTATAATTATTTACATTTTTTTTTCAGGAAAAATAGCTTTATCAAAATGATCGATTTTCTTATAATTTTAATTAATTATTTTGGAGTTGGAGCTCGAAAGATATCTTTTCTCGTAATAAAGATTCAATTGACTCGAATTTACTGAAAATCTGATACTCATAATAAAGAAATGTCTATAATTATAATAAAGAAGAGTGTGTGTGTGTGTGTGTGTGTGTGTGTGTGTGTGTGTGTGTGTGTGTGTGTGTGTGTGTGTGTGTGTGTGTGTGTGTGCGTGCGTGTGTGTGTGTGAGCGAGCGAGTAAGTGAGTGAGTGAGTTATAATAGCTTATGTTTCGATGACTTCCATTTCAAATTATACTTCAAATTTTAGAGATAGCAGAAAATTTTAGAAATGCATAATACTATCACTGATCAGAATGATGTAGGTCTTCAATAATAGTACTAATTATGTGACTACCAAAATTTGAAACTTTAAAATATTTTACTAAGAAAGCGAAGTTATTAAGACCAAAATATATAAAAGATCAAATTGAAAGTTTTAATGGCCATTGACAATAGCAAAACAGCTGGTCTCCAAAAGCGGCTAGTATGAAATACTCTCTCCTTAACCACCGTTCATTACGATATTGCTATACAATAGCAATCCATTAGGCATATAATTTTTCTTCCACCATTTTTCAGTTGATGACTGCTGTCCAGGTAAGTAGATCAAAAATGTCACAGAATAAGCTTGGTCATCTATCAATATATCGAAAGCACCATATAAATAAATTTGTGTTCGCATCATAGATTTATTTTCGATCAAAGATGTAATTTACCAAAAGTTTGTATTTTCTACTAACATTTGAAACGTATTCTCAAGTACTCACGGTGAGTCTCCTCTTAGAGAAGGGGCCGCGGTGGCCTGGTGGTACGGTCTCGGCTTCGGAACCGGAGGGTTTCAGGTTCGAGACCCGATTCCACCCGAAGAACCGTCGTGTAAGGGGGTCAGTTGCACGTTAAATCCGTCCTGACCAAACGTCCTCCCGCTGGTGTGGTGTGGAGAGGGGGGTGCCCGTTCAGGTGTCGTCCTCGTCATCTGGCCACGGTTCAAAATTACGAGGTCCGTCCCAAAATAGCCCAAGTGTTGCTTTAAACGGGACGTTAATATAACTAAACCAAACCTCCTCTTAAAGAAAGAAGAGTGCTTTCGGTGCTTCAGAACAAAGGTTCATAACACCAGGGTTATGCTCTACATTTGGTGAGATCAGTTCTGTGCAATATACCGGGTGGACAAAAACTTTAAAAATTCATAAAATTAAGCAAAATAAGAAAAGCTTTTTGCAGATTTAGCATGGATAAGTCAAGGGATTTTTTTTTATCTAAGAGAGAGAAAAAATAATTACAAAAACAACCTGTGTGGTGCTGGTATGAACGACTTAGTTGGAAATATGCAAATGAGACAGGCGATTATAAATACTTATGCTCTTGATCCAGAATGAGTTCCCGTTGCATGCTATGTAAGTGAACAAGGATGCTATGTGAAAAAGATAAAGCTTTGTTGGTGAAGCTGTTTTACTTGAATCAGTGACTGTTGCATTGAGTAAATTCTGACTTCAGAAAAATGGGAAAATTCGGAAAGGGCCTTTAATAGTAGCAGTTCTCATAAAGCTTGTTCGGCGACTTGAGGAAACTGAATCATGTAAAGACCAGACGAAGAAGTCTAAGACAGAACGTTCGGCAAGCGTTGCAGCCGAAATGGAAATATTAGCTTCAGAATTAGCTGCAGTGACAAGCATTACACGGGAAGCTGGGAGAAGCCAAATTTCCATTGTCCCCTCGATCTCCAGATCTGACACCAGCAGATTTTTGGCTATAGGGAAATTTAAAATTCCGGGTGTATCGATCCCGTCCATCCAATCTGTTGCAATTAAAAAATGTAATGCACCGAGATCTGTCAAGTGAGCCGGACATGCTGCACTCTGGCGTTGCTGGATTTATGACACGTCTGCAATGTTTATCACCTGTGGTGGTGGACATATGGAAAGCCTATTGCTATAATAAATGGTTTGGCAATATTATTTTTGCTTCTTGCGTGTCTTTTCTTTCACTTATGTGCGGAACGCCACCTATCAGCTGTTTTTTGAATTAATTTTTTCCTTACCTAAAAAAAATCCCGCGACATATCGATGCTAAATCTGCAACCACTTTTCATTTCGCTTAGTTTTATGAGTTTTATGAATTTTTAATGGTTTGATGGACTTTTTGCCCACCCGGTATTATGAGATGTTTCAATCTATGGAAATCATCACAAGACATCGGTATCGAACGCCGTTTATACGTTTGAGCCGAGAATTCGAACACTGAAAGAAAAACGGTGCGGCGTTGAAGCATTGCAGCATTGAAATAAAGAAAAGTACAAAGAGAAGCGCGAACAAAGTTATCTTCCAGCATGACAATGCTTAACTGCTTATTTCAAGACCGGCCGACATATACTTAGAAACGCTAAAATAGGAGGTCTCATTCTACTGGCCATTTTCTACAGACGTTGTTCCTTCCGACTACCATTTCTTTCGAATAGTCTCCCGAAGCCTGGCTGTTCAGTATCTTATGAAGAAGTGTAAAAATGCATCAATTCGTGTCACGCCTCAAACGTTTCGCCATTTTTTCTAGATATCCGATAATTTTCAAAAAATTGAGGGAAAGTAGTAACTAGCGATGGGTAATATTTTAAATTATGATCAGGTAATAATTTTTTGAAGAATAAAGGTACAAATTTAGAACGGGAAACGGTAGCAGAATTGTATACATAATAACAATAAAAACGTTTGTAGTTAACAAGGTTATTTTAAAATCGAAGACAATCAGTTGCTGCTTACTCATTGTAGACATTGGCATGCTGTCTTTTATGCAGCATGGCATTGAGATGACTTAGCCATAATTTAATTTTTCATTTTTACTTTCTCGTATTAGTAGTATAGAGAAAGTTATAGTAATCGTTAAAAAATTCAAACTCGGTATTTAGATGAATCTCCACGTTTTACATCTCCCTGAGTTCGAAAAACGCATTTTTAGACGAATATAACCCAAAAATGCTTTAAGATAGACGGTTGAATTGATTTTTTTCTCCAAAGTTGCAAATTTCTATCAAATTTTGTGGAAAATTTCTTCAGAGGAAATCTGTCTGTCCGGCTGTTCGAATATAAGTTAGCACGACAACTACAAAGCGAGCAGAGCTAAATAGATAAACTAAATAGATAAAATTCGATGCACAGAATTAACGTCTATAGTATAGACACCTGTCAAAGTATGAGTCATATCCAACAATAGGTTCACTGTCTGTCGGTCTGTGCTTTCAAAAATATGGAAATGCGATAATCCGAAGGCACAATGGCTTAAATATATCAGATTTAGTATGGGATTAACTGCAATTTTGTGTTTCAATCAGTTGACAAATGTGCATCTAAAACACAAATTCAAATCTTGACTACTGTTAACGCATGCCAAAATTTAATCGCCAAATTACTCGGCAAATAAGTTAATATTTCGTAACAACTGTACGCCAATGCCATGTAAAGCTTTCTCTGGCATGGCAAGTTTATTAGACAGTATACGAGAAAGTATTAGGGAGACCACTTCCACTGGCTATTTTCTTGTACACAAAGAAAGAATTCAGAAATTCTCAATATTTTGGACATGAAAACGTGGAGAATCTTCAAGAATTGATGTGTTTCCATATTTAAGACTTTCCTGACTCATTATCAATTACATCCTTATGTTGAACTTATAAGACGGGGAAAAACAAACATTCGTGAGTTTTTTTTTAATGAAAAATATTTAAATCATTGATCAATTACTAGGCCTACCAATCTCTGAAAAAACGAACCATTGAAATATATTTGATTAACTATATTTTTAAGCTGAAACCATTCGTCCTTTAAAATTTGTTTCGATTTTTAACATTTAAGTGTGTAAATCGAATTGCGAATATCCATTTTTCACAATTTCCAAACACTTTTTCTATTCTCTAGCACTTAATTTTCCTTCGATAATGGCACATTTTCACTTATCACTGGCCATATCGGATTTATTAATGATTCAAAAACGGGAAAAATTGTTTTATTTCATGCCAGAGATACGCTTTATCGATACCATCATTACAGAAAGAAATCAAAAGAACATTAAGAAAGAAATTTATGTTTGCTTTAACTCATTTTTTATACAACCTAAAAGCGATTATGTTAGTTGTTTAATCGAAAGACGTTTTTCAATCTGAAATATGATTATTTTTTTTCATGATGCTTTGGTTTGAAGTTTTTGAAGCCACAAAATACACGGGCAGAAAATTAGCGATTTATGACTTTTGAGACATAAATGTTTCGCTGTTAGTATTATTAGAAAATGATAAAGAAGATTGTAACACTTGGCGACTTATCACCAACAAATGGCGTGAATGTCCGCCACGTACTCGATTCTCCTGTCCGCCCAATAAAATGCAGGGTCGTAAGAAGTTATCACCCGAAGAAGCACAGAGAAGAAAATGGGAATGAACTCGAAACAGCGAAGGGAGGTATCAAAAGTTATGCATACAGGTTAGCAAGAAATAAGTTACCCAATTCAGAGGGCTCTAAAATGCGTTCTATTGATCTAAATGAGATAAACTTTCTACAGATTATTAAGATGGTGCTCTTTACATTTATTAAATAGAAAAATAGTGCAGAAATTCATCGTTAGGTGGCATTGTAATACACATAAAACCATTTAATATGGTTTATAATTGCTAAATAAAGTAAAATTGCTCAATATTTCCTCCTTAATTTACACAATATGCTCTAATCGGAGAACCATATACTCTAGAGATGACCGGAGTGAGGCTGTCGGAATGCTAAGAATATGGCGCCGAATGTTGCCCTTCAGATCTAGTAGAGATAATGGCCTTTGACGGTAGATATGGTCCTTCAAATAACCCCACAACCAAGGGATGATGTCCGGCGAGCGAGGAGGCCACGCTATTGGGTAATGACGGCTGATAACTCGTGCTTCTGTGAAATGCTGTATTAACAATGACTTTACACGACGATGAATCTGAGGTGTGCACAATCCTGAATGAAAATGATGTTTTGAAGGTATCCACGCTGTAAAAGAGTTGGGATTACAAAATCCTTCAACATATCATGATACCTTTGTCCTGTGACGGAACATGTATGGATTTCATTTGAAGTTATATCTTCAAAGAAATACGGTCCAATGATAAAGGTAGCTGTAAACCCACACCATACTGTCACTTTTTGAGGATACAAGGGTTGTTCTTGGATAACGTGAGGGCTTTCCTCTGTCCAAATTCAACAATTGAGGGTGTTACCTTGCCCATTGAGGCAAAAGCGAGCCTCATCACTCCGTAGAATGCTCCATGGCCAAGTTGTGTCAACCACCAAGTGGCCACTTGTGTTGTCCAACCAAGTTGAGCAAGGAACTGAAGAGCAAAAGTTTTACGGACCTCTAAGTCCCCGTCTTACAACTGGTGCACAGACTTCATTTTGTATGGATAAAAATGCAAAATCTTCCGTACGATTTTTCGTACAGTTGAATACGGCATATCTATAACACGGGAAATAACTGGCAAACTCACACTATTATGCGGCGACTGACTGCTGGCTGTAACGAGCGCGGTCGCAATATTTTCGACGCTGGAAGACGGGACTTCTTTTTCTTTTTTTTTTTGTCAACTACCTGGAAGAATGCCAAGTTTCTTAGTTTTTTCAAATTTCTGCCTCATCTTACGTAGGGTACCTGGACACATTGGACCTCTTCGTATCTGCTTCATACTACGAAATTCCTTTAGAGCTGCAACGGAGTTTTGTTGCTTCTGGTAGCACAATTTCATCAGTAGTGCTTTTTCTTGCAACGTAGGCATGAAGAACAGAGAAGAAACTAATATTCGTGCTGAATGCGTCTTTTTTTAATCCAAAGAAAAAAGGAAATATTTATGCACTGTAACATAAATTATATTTCACATTTTCAATATATGCAAATAAATGCCTTTTTACCCTTTTGTGGTACAGCGCCATCTAATGGTGAATTTTTGTACTAATTTTTTATTAATTTATAATTATCAAGCGCAGCGTCTGAATAATTTGTAGTTCACATTGGTATCTCATTTGGACCAATAGAACGCCTTTTAGAGCCCCCTGAAGTGGGTAACTTATTTCTTGTTAACCCTGTATAAAACTTTTGATATATACCATCGCTTTTCTAAATGTTGGTGATTCTGAAATATGAGTCATGTGAGGACATGGATTTTTTTGGGGTCGTTTGATAACACGTGACTTAAAAAAATAATGTTCTCACATGATAACTAGAAATTTGCGATAGCAGTTTTCAACTTTTTTATACTGTTATCTTCTGAATAGAATACCATATGTTAATTTTTATCTTTTTGCCGGTTTATAGACATTTTTTTTTGCATTCTTTTATTCGAAGAGAAATCATTGTAATCTTGGAAAATAAAATCGACTATTGAGAAAATTTTGAGGAAACACACACACACACCCTTAGACTTTCATGAATCCAAAAATTTCTGACAGCCCAATTAATGATCTGTAAATCGATAGCTACAAATCTAATAAGCTGAACGAATAAAATTTAATGTGCAATTTTTACACCAAAATTGTAGATAAGTGTTAAATTTTTAAAGGAAATGTGTCTAGGGATCTATTAATCTATCAATTAAGTGGATAAGAATTATATATAGTTTTAGATTTCTATCTAAATGTATATCGACTTCTTTAGAGTATTGACTGCCTCGTACTAGCGCGATATATTGCATCGTACAATAGCATATACTGGATATATATGCGAACTCGACATATAAAAGGAACAATAAGCTAAATTACTTTTGCGCATGACAACAAATTTGCATATGTTAGAGGTTTTTGAACACACTTGCTCCAAAAGAATATGATAACATAATCGCCATTTTTTTTACTTTCTCGCACATTTAGTATAGGGAAAGTATAATAACCATTAAATAATTCGAACTCGAGATTTTGATGAATAACCACATTTAAATCTTCTCTGAGTTCGAAAAACACATTTTTAGAAAATGTCCGTCTGTCTGTCTGTGACAAAAATAACTCAAAAACGAGTTGAGTTAGAAGGATCCAATTGAGCATATGGTCTCTATACCAAATTTTCTATATTTATGCTAAATCTTGAATAAATTTCGTTCAGAAAAATTATGTTTATCCGGCTGTCCGATTTTAACATCCATAATGTAAACACTATCAATTTTTTTAAACCAAATTTAATAAGAGGTGACCTGTCTGTAAGTCTGTACCCTCAGAAGCACGTAAACACGATAACTCAAAAAGGAATTAAATACATCAAATTAGATACAGGATTTTGCTACTACCAGTTCAATTTTATATAAAAATTTTGTTGCAATCGTATGGGTTTGGTTTGGTTTAGTTATATTAACGTCCCGTTTCAAGCAACACTTGGGCTATATTTGGGACGGAGCTCATAATTTTGAACCGCGGTCAGATGACGGGGACGACACCTGAGCTGGCACCCCTCTCTCCACACTACACCAGCGGGAGGAGGTTTGGTCAGGACGGATTTAACGTGCAACAGAGCCCCTTACACGATGGTTCTTCGGTGGAATCGGGTCTCGAACCTGAAACCCTCCGCTTCCGAAGCCGAGACCTTACCACCAGGCCACAGCGGCCTTGCAATCAATCGGATGGGAAAAACGAATCTAAAACACAAATTCGATTTTCAGTTACTATTAACCGCGGGACAGTGATTGATCGCCAAAACCCTCGTCACAGATAACGCGACAAATTTAGTGAAAATGCTAAATTCACGCTAAAAGTTAGTATTTCAGAATTATTAAATGCAAATACCATGCAAGGCATTCACTGAGATAACACCTTTATTAGAATATGTGCGAGTACGTTTTGACGCGACCACTCTCGCTGGTTTAAATATGTAAGAAATATGTAAAAGAAAGAAAATATGTAAAAAAGGTTAGTTTATAAGAATGTTAATATATAAATGCAAGTTCTACCATTAAGAGAGACATTTTGTCATTATTACAGCCAAATACTACATATTCAATTGCTTCATCAAAAAAAAATGAGAAGAAGCTATCCGGTGTGATCTCCCCCTCCCCCCAGAAACTTTCTTGCATAACCCTAAATTAATGTGCCAACCACCCTTCACTCCGAATAAACTTTGTGAACATTGGACAAAACCATGAATACTCGGATTATTTTTTAATGAATCTTTCATATAAACATTTTGCTCTTCACGGTTTGATAAAGAAAATAGAACATGTTTTTTTTTCAACCGAATTAACACCAAAATTTTACGCAGAATTGTAATTTTTAATAACAACGTCATATATAATATTTTATTTATCTGAATTGTTGCGTTTTTGAATTATTGAAATAAATATACTGTTACGAATCCGTAATGCTGCTTCCCAGGATAGTTGGTTCCATCATTGGAAAGAATGTTTTACAGGCAACTGTATGGAACAGAGTCTGGGCGTCGTGTCGGGGTCCCAGAGCTTGGCGACAGACTTGGCGACAATTTGGCGACCAATTTGGTGACTTTGGCGCCAAAATAGATTATACCCGAAACTTCGAGAATTTTCCCGATCCGTCCAGTAGGAACCGAGATACGCCTCGAACGTTCCTGATTGGTTGAGAGGCTTCTAGCCCCGCCTCCTGAGACCTATAAAAGGGGCTGCAGCTGCCAGAAAAGTCAAGTCAGTAATCCGAGTCAGAGTCGGAGAAGTAGAAGACAGAGTAGTCGGAAGCGATGGAGTCAAGCTCGTGCTGAACTGAGCTGTGCGCTACTGTCTGCAGTAGATTCTGGTTGTATGCTGCTGTGTATGCTGTTGTATGCTACATGTCTCGGGTGAAGATAATCGTCTTCTGTGCTGTATATAGTTGTCGCTTTTGTGCTATCCTGTGTGTCTTCGTGTAAATAAAAGTCGTTGTTTTATTTTCTACTACCGTCTGCTGATTGAACGTTCTACACACCATATCACTTCCACTATCCAAATGAACCCCGTCGGAAATTTCGTAACATTTGGTGTCAGAAGTGGGATAGTGGTCAACAGTGTATGGTTCTGACGAGATCCCAAGCAACAATGGATGATAGCGGTAATGGTGAGTTACTGGCCCTGTTGTCTGAGATGAAGAGATCTTTGGAAGCTGGACAAGAGGAGATGAAGGAATCTATGGAAGCTAGACAAGAGGAGATGAAGAAATCTATGGAAGCTGGACAAGAGGAGATGAAGAAATCTATGGAAGCTCGACAAGAGGAGATGAAGAAATTTATGGAAGCTCGACAAGAGGAGATGAAGAAATCTATGGATGAGATGAAGCAAGGACAAGATGAGATGAAGAAAAGACAAGAAAGAATGGAGCAGGAGATGAAATCCGGACAGGAGGAGCTTAAGAAGGACATCGTAAGTGTTAAAGAGGAATTCTCCAATATCATTCAGGAGAAGATGAATGCAATTGAAGATAAGGTGACTTCATTTGAGAATAAGGTAATTTCAGTGGAAACTAAAGTTTCGAAGATGGAAGAAAGTATGGACAGAAAAGTTCGAGAAAACATTGAAATTAACATCTTGAAGATGGAAGAAAGTCTTGACAAGAAGGTTCGAAAAGACATCGGAAAAGAATTTGAACAGAAATTTGGGAAAGAGATCGAAAGTCTGAAGAAGCAGATTTCCCACGAATATGAGGAATCCAAAGTGCTATTTGCACCTTCCCTAGCGACGATTAAACTCTCGACATTCGACGGAAAAACATCCTGGCAAGTATACAAAACTCAGTTTACTATGGTAGCGGACGCTAATGGATGGAATCCTCAAGCCAAAGCGTTTCCCTTAGCAGCTTCGTTAAGAGGAGACGCTCCCGACATCCTTGAGACTCTTACGGAGGAGCAAAGGCATGATTTCCAAGCTCTATCGAGTGTACTTGAGCTGCGGTTTGGAGAGAAGTGCACTAAAGAATACAGCCGATTGCAGTTAAAGTCCCGTTATCAAAAGGCGGGTGAAAGTCTGCAAGAATTAGCTGCCGATATTCAGCGACTTTCTCACTTAGCATTTTCTGATTTCCCGTTTGAGACACGTCAAGATCTGGCTCTCCAGTACTTCATCGATAGTGTGCGGGATCCGGAAACACAGAAGGCTCTTCGACTAGCAGATGTCAAAGATATAGGATCTGCTTTAGTCTTTGCACACAAAATAGAGGTTGCCCATCAAGCCACACGTACGGACCGACACCCAATCAGAGCTGTCTCTGCTGCGGATTCGGACTCTGATTTTGTAAAACAGATCGACGATCTGCGAAGAGAAATTCGGAGGTTAAAAGAGCGCAAAGATGGCGGAAATACGAAAATTCGGTGTTGGACTTGTGGTATAACAGGACACGTCCGTAGAAACTGCCAGGTTTCTAGAAGTGGTGGAAATAGTCAACAGCCCCATTTCAAGGTATTTCAGATTTCATCTATAAGTGGCGGTGACAATGGACTTTACGTGATAGGACAAATTGGTGACATCTCATGCAATATGGTTGTCGACACTGGAGCCAATGTGACCATAATAAGAGAAGATCTGGTGCGAATATTAAAATTTAACATAATCTGGACGCCGCTCTGCATTACTTTACAGACAGTGACGGGAGATAAGATTTATGTTCATGGGAAAGTCAACCTCGCTATACGCTTTGGAAATATAAACTACCACCATACGGCATTTGTAGCAGAAATTACCGACCCTCGCATTCTCGGACTAGATTTTCTGCGGAAATATGACTTCAAACTGAACTTCGGAAATAGTAGAATGAACTCAAAATTGGAAGACATCACTCTCTTTGGACTACACGCTGAACTGGGATCCAGTCAGAAAATAATAGCTAAAACTGACATCTCCTTATCGCCTAGGACTGAATGTGTAATACCTGGTTTAGTAGCAAATGACCAAAAATTCCAATTTGGTGTAATGGATTATCCTGACACAGACCGTGCCAGAGCAGAAGTGTTGGTAGCTTCGTCAGTAGTGGACCTTTCAAAGTCAGTCATCCCAGTGAGAGTGGCTAACATCAGTGATAAGACGAAGATTATACAGAAAGGAGAGGCGCTAGCAACTTGCACTCCTGTCACTTGTATAGACCGGAAGTGCAATAGTCAGGACGTTTCTTCAGATGATTTAGTCCAAAATATGCTGCAGGATACAGATTAAGATGAAGAGGTGTGCTGCGAGAGAGTTTATAAAAGAATTCCAGGACTTATTTTATCGAACCTTTGAGGACTTTGGAAGGACTCAACTAATAAAACACCGAATTGATACAGGAGAGCATCATCCTATTAGGCAGCGCCCCAGACGACTACCATTCGCTAAACAAGAAGAAGGATAAACACTAATTAAAGAAATGCAAGATAATGACGTCATTGAGCCGTCATCAAGTCCTTGGGCGTCCCCCATCGTCTTAGTAAAGAAGAAAGACGGCTCTACTAGATTTTGTGTGGATTATCGCCGGTTGAACGATGTCACAAAGAAGGACAGATACCCTTTGCCAAGGATAGATGACACGCTTGATACACTTGCCGGCAATACCTGGTTTTCCACCCTGGGCCTCAAGAGTGGGTATTGACAAGTAGAAATCCATCCTGAAGATAAAGAGAAGACGGCTTTCACCACCGGACAGGGGCTATGGCAGTTTAAGGTTATGCCTTTCGGCTTGTGTAATGCGCCGGCAACATTTGAACGCCTTATGGAAACAATTCTCGGAGGGCTTCCTTATGATGCCTGTCTGGTTTACCTCGATGACATCATCATCATGGGGCGTTCCTTTGAAGAACATCTTCAAAATGTTAGACGTGTACTGCAAAAGCTGAAGGAAGCTAACCTGAAATTAAGCCCGTCCAAGTGCCACCCATTCAGGCGTGAAGTCGACTATTTTGGGCATATCATTTCGGCGGAAGGTGTTCGAGCAGACCCGGATAAGATATCGGCTGTAAGACATTGGACCTGCCCGACGGATGTTCACCAGCTCCGGAGTTTCTTAGGCTTATGCACGTATTACCGAAAATTCGTGAAAAACTTCTCAACAATCACCAGACCACTCCATAAGCTGACCGAAGCGAAACGGAAATTCATCTGGACGGACGAGTGTGACAACGCCTTCAACAAGCTCAAAGACGCCCTAACATCTGCTCCCGTCCTGGCATATCCTGAAATTGGAAAGCAATTTATTCTGGATACGGATGCAAGCTATGAATGCATCGGAGCTGTGTTGTCCCAAGAAATAGATGGACAGGAGCGTGTCATCGCCTATTTCAGTAAGTGTCTGTCCAAACAGGAAAGGAATTATTGTGTGACCAGGAAGGAACTTCTGGCTATCGTAAAGGCCGTAGAGAACTTCCACCCTTACCTCTACGGTCGAAGGTTTCTGCTTCGTACAGATAATGCTTCATTAACCTGGCTATTGAATTTTTAAAATCCAGAAGGTCAAATAGCCAGGTGGATACAGAGACTACAGGAATATGACATGGAAATTCGCCACCGAAAAGGATCAGCTCATGGAAACGCAGATGCTCTTTCGAGAAGACCATGCTCGGAGAACTGCAAATACTGCCCTAGAGTTGAAAAGAAATTTGGCATGGTAGATCCTGTAGTTCGCCAAGTTACAACACCATCAACATCAGAATCAGATCCATGGAGTGACGAGAGCGTCCGGAAAGATCAACTAGCTGATCCTGAAATAAAACCAATAATTGTTTTTAAAGAGTCAACAGGCGGAAAGCCTAGCTGGCAAGACATCGCCCTTTTCCATCCTACAACGAAACGTTACTGGGCTCTTTGGGATTCTCTCTATCTAAGAAATGGTGTGCTGTATCGCAAATGGGAGTCTGACGATGGAAAATCATTCAGATGGTAATTAATACTCCCAAAGACAAGAGTATCAACAGTCCTCAAGGAACTCCATGGCAGTCCGACTGGGGGTCATTTTGGTGTTACGAAGACTTTACAAAAAGTTCGAGAACGTTTCTACTGGAATAATGTGCGAAATGACGTGGAGAAGTGGTGTCGCACATGTGATCCCTGTGCTGCCCGTAAAGGTCCTGGGAAACGCATTAAAGGAAGACTGCAGCTGTATAATGTGGGGGCACCTTTCGAACGAATAGCTTTTGACATCCTAGGCCCTCTTCCTAGGTCATCAGATGGCAACAACAACATCCTGGTTGTCATGGACTACTTCACCAAATGGCCTGAAGCTTATCCCTTTCCCGATCAAGAATCCCCGACTGTTGCAGATATTCTAGTTCAAAACTGGATTTCAAGATACGGAGTTCCTCTACAACTGCACTCTGATCAAGGAAGAAACTTCGATTCGGCTGTCTGCAGGAGACTGTGTGAGATACTCGGCATCGACAAAACTCGAACTACGGCTTTACATCCTCAGTCAGATGGCATGGTAGAGAGATTCAATAGGATCATTCTGAACAGTCTCTCTCTCCTGGTGTCCAGCAATCAACAGGACTGGGACAAGAAACTGCCCCTTTTCCTTCTTGCCTATAGAAGTGCCGTTCACGAGACTACTGGCTATTCCCCATCTCAAATGCTCTTCGGATGTGACCTTCGTCTGCCTGCAGATCTACTGTTCAGCCGGCCTCCAGATGCTCCCTTGGTGCCTGAGGAATATGTCGAGAATCTCCGGGCACGGATAGAGGAGGTGCATCATCTGGCCAGAGATAGGATCGGCATGGCTTCAGAAAAGATGAAGACCCTATACGATGCTACAGCAACGGGACATAATTTCCACGAAGGAGATCGTGTGGTTATGGAATCCGAAACGTCGCAAAGGACTTTCACCGAAGTTGCAGACCAACTGGGAGGGTCCTTATAGAGTCCTTAAAAGACTGAATGACATTGTGATACGGATACAGAAATCACCACACTCAAAACCGAAGGTGATACATTCTAACAGGCTAGCCCCTTACCTTGGCAAGGTGATTAAGATCTTTTTTAGTTCAGACCATGGTCGCTCATTATATAATAAACAATGTAAATCATTTATCTTCTTAATTTTGTTATTTTAGTATTGTAATTTATTTTTGTATTGTTAATGTATTTTGAAAATATTTACGCTGTATGTCATTTTGAGTATTTGTGATTTTATACTTGCTTATTGTGTGAATATGGTAATCCTGTATGTAGATGCCTCTTACTCAGATATTGTACTGCCCAGGACGTGCAGTCCTTAAGAGGTGGACAGTTTTACGAATCCGTAATGCTGCTTCCCAGCATAGTTGGTTCCATCATTGGAAAGAATGTTTTACAGTAACCTGTATGGGACAGAGTCTGGGCGTAGTGTCGGGGTCCCAGAGCTTGGCGACAAACTTGGCGACCATTTGGCGACTTGGCGACCAATTTGGTGACTTTGGCGCCAAAATAGATTATACCCGAAACTTCGAGAATTTTCCCGATCCGTCCAGTAAGAACCGAGATACGCCTCGAACGTTCCTGATTGGTTGAGAGGCTTCTAGCCCCTCCTCCTGAGACCTATAAAAGGGGATGCAGCTGCCAGAGAAGTCAAGTCAGTAATCCGAGTCAGAGTCGAAGAAGTAGAAGATGGAGTAGTCGGAAGCGACGGAGTCAAGCTCGTGCTGAACTGAGCTGTGCGCTACTGTCTGCAGTAGATTCTGGTTGTATGCTGCTGTGTATGCTGTTGTATGCTACACGTCTCGGGTGAAGATAATCGTCTTCTGTGCTGTATATAGTTGTCGCTTTTGTGCTATCCTGTGTGTCTTCGTGTAAATAAAAGTCGTTGTTTTATTTTCTACTACCATCTGCTGATTGAACGTTCTACACGCCATATCACTTCCACTATCCAACCGAACCCCGGCGGAAATTTCGTAACAATACGTAATAATACGGACGGACAGATCTTCGACCCTTTGACAAATTTTATTCAAATTTCGTTAAGTATCTATAATTTAGATGTTAATTTTCTGTAACTAAAGTGCATTTAAAGTGCATTCACTGTCGAAGTAGCTGACGGACATATTTCCTCTGAATAGATTTCGTCTGAAATTTTGCAAATTGGAAGAAATTCTAAAAAACTCATTTTTTTAAAAAATTATTTTGCCTTTAGGCAGTATGGTTTCAATTGAAGTATTAAATTGAAAAATATTTTTTCTTATATTCTTTACATACATTTATAATGATTTTCAGGACTTATTGAAAAATAATAAGTCGTAATGTATAAAAATAACCTTTGCTAAAATTATTTTTAGAATGATTTTGCTTTTGAACTATATTACTTTCAGTAAAAAATGATTTCATTGTAGAAATGTTCAAAGAATTGAAAATTCTTAAAGTTTGAAAATTCTTTTATGCAAGTTTATTTTAATGAGTTATTTTATACCATTTTTTGTCGTTGTTCTCTTTATTAAACAGCTCAGTTTTTAAAATTGTTGCTTTCTATACTATTTTAACTATTCCTCAGATACTTCTACAACAAAATAACATTCTTTTTCGCAAATTTCCAAAAAATACTCCCTTCTAAAAACTGTAATTTTATTATATCTTGTATTAAAGAGAGAAGTTTAAAAGAAACTTTTAAATTTTAAAAAAAATTGTTCTAAACTGTAAATAGTACTTATACATTGTATTTATCGTTGAAATAAATCACACCATCGGATAAAAAAAAAGTACCTTACTAAAAAGAACGCTAGACTGGGATACAATTCCTTACACACTTTCAATCGCCTGGTAAAAATAAGGAGTTCATGTCAGTACATTAACAACAAATAAAAAAAGCATGAGACGAAGTGTCACTTCGAAAAATAGTGTTCGGTCTTTTTATGGGTTTACCATTTAATTTCCTGTCAAGTATTTATCCAGTTAATGCCAGATCCCTTGAAGGATGTTTCTTTTTACTCGCCTGCCGCTGTCTGGCATGTATGGATACAAAACTCGTTAACAGTGGATGCAGAAACATTTTGAGCTTAGATTGCACTTTTTTTTAGCTTTAGGTTTCACGCGAATAAAATAATAACAAAAGATTCGGCACGAAATATGTTTAAAAAATGAGTAAATTTTTAGTTTTTAGCAAATTTCAGCAGAATTCACAAGGGGGATTTCTATATAGTTATCTTGTCAAGTATTTTCTTCTATCAGAGCGTAATCGATTATAATTCAATCGTTATTAAGTGAATCGGCTAAAATCGTTAATGAAATAATAGCTGAATAATTCTGTAGATTTTTTTTAAACTATGCAATCTAAGATTCTAATAATTATTTTTCCTTTTGTCTAGTGATATCATTTTGAATAATCCTTTAGCCTTTTATTTAAGGATTTTTAAAATGAAAGAATTATTTTAGAAGCATATTATCTAGAATATTTATAGAAAGTTAATGATTTCGTTTTTCATAAATCGTTTGATTTTACATTTAAAAAAGTTTTTTTAACTATCAATTTAAGCTGCAAGTAAATTTTGTCTAGTGATGCCATTTTGAATAATCCATTGGAATTTTTCTTAATGTTTTTCAAACAGAAAGAATTCTTTTAGAAGCACGTTATTTAGGAAAATTTTTAGAATAACAGTTAATGGTTTTAATAAATCATTTGGTTTTTTTCCATCAAAAGAATTCTTTAACTATCAATTTAAATTGCAAATAATTTATTTTCTTATTGTCTAGTGATGTCATTTTGAATCATCTTTTAGATTTTTATTTTAGGATTTTTAGAATGAAGGAATTATTTCAGAAGCATATTATTTAGAATATTTTTTTAAAATGTTAATCGTTTTATAAATTAAATCGTTTCATTTCACATTAAAAAAATAACTATCAATTTAAGTTGCAAATAATTTTTTGTCTAGTGATGTCATTTTGTATAATCTGTTGGTCTTTTGTTTTGAGATTTCCAAATGGTAAAATTCTTTTAGAAGCGCATTATTTAGAAGATTTTCCGAAAAACATTTAATACTTCCAATAAATCGTTTGGTTTTTTTCCATCAAAAAATTATTTAACAATCAGTTTAAACTGCAAATATTTTTTTGTCTAGTGATATCGTCTTGAGCAATTCTTTGTTGTTTAACAATTTTAAATGGCAATAATTGTTTTAGAAACACATTATTTAGAATATTTTCAGAGAAATATTTAATAGCTTCGTTTTCAATAAATAGTTTGGCTTTTCTTTACTCTAAACTTTTTAAATTTGGCGACTAGTAAAAATAAAAAAATAAAAATTAGGGTTGCTACTTATTCCCACAAAAGTAGTTATTTCACTAAAAGGGCAGAATTGGAAAAAAATTTCAGTCAATAATAAGAACATTATTTTTGTAGAATCATAAAATCTGTCAAGATTTCCTTGGAACGGTTAAAATAGAAAATTTGCGAAGGTCGTTTGCTTAATTTCCAAATACTTAAAAACTTTATTTCTTCCATTTTTATTTATTTATTCCTGTGCATTTTGAAATAAAATATCATCAATAGGCATCAATAAAATGTTTTCAAAGAAAATCCTAAATGGCCTATTTCCGTAACGGATTTTCACTTTTTTTTTTTTTTTTTTTTATCGTCTGCATGCTTGATAGCAATATCGTCCAAAACGATTGACTGAAAAAAATTATTTTTGACACCATCTTGAAATACCAAACATTATTTTCAAATTACCAGTATGATAGACGTCTTTATCTTTTCAATTCCAAACAATGCAATAATCTAGGATTTTTTTAATACATAAATTGTTGATATTTTTAAAGAAAGTTCTAGAAAAATTTAAAATCTGGAATTTAAAAATTCTATATTTAAAAAAAAGAGAATTCTAGATTTAAAAATTCTAGATCTAAATTCTAGAAAAATATTTTATATTCTCTAGATTATTTCTAGATTAATTTTCTATATTATTTTTTTTAATTTCTTAATTGCTTCTATTGTTTATTTAAAATGCTTCTGAAACTTTTTAATTTAGAAGAATTTCGTTGATTTTTCTTTATTTTTACTCTAAATTAAACCATTTGTTATGTGTAAAAATAAAAACAAGTTTGTACTTTCCGGTAATGTGTTATTTACATTGAAAGTCGGATTTATCAAGCAAAAGTAAGGTGTACTCTCAATTTTTTGAACCACTGTATATACTCTGGAGGGTGAGAATAAGCCGTTCAGACCCATTTACGGAAATTTTAATTGTAAATTGAGCCTGGATTTGGCTAAAAACCAAAAAATATTAAAGTACAAACATAATTTTTCATCAATTTAAAATTCAAAAAATTATCTTTTCCTTGACATATTGCAATAAGAATCGAAAAATTCTGGACGAATATTAAAGGTATCACAAACAATAATATAAAAAAAACTTTAATAAAACCAAGATCGTTCGTAAAAGTAACTATTGCGGATATTTTATTCTTTGTTTCTGTTTTGCAATCCGAATATTTATCCTGATATTAGCACAAATCAGTAATGGCACAACAGATTTTACGAAATCAAGCGATATATTTACTTAAATCTCTGAAGAATCATGAAATATTTAAATTCATATTTTAAATATTATTAATATGAAAAAAATACTAAATTTTATATTGTTCTATGTAAGAAATTATATTACATTGTTAAAGTGTATTCATTGTTTTATGAAATTTTGGGGGAGGTGACAAAAAAAAACAAGAGAAATGCATAGTAAAATAAATACAGCGGCGTCTAAACATGAATTGCATATCTCGCAAAAATTGAAGTTAATAAAATATCGTTGAAGAAGCCATTAAGACCACATTAAGACCAAGTTAAATAAAATCTTTAATTAAAAATGTTAACGACTTTTAATTCCAGAGAACCAACCAAAGGCAGCTAGTATGAAATAAAATTGGCGAAAAGGGGAAATTTTTAATTCTGGGGGGAAGGGATTCTATTGTGATTTTTTTTTCGTAGAGAATGTACAGTGCTGTAGCGTTTCTGAAATTTCTATCTGAAAGAAGAGGTGGACGACAAACAATCATAGACGGCCTTTGGGGGAAGGGGGGTCATTAACTTTCACATAAAATAAAAATTAATGAAATTTTTGCTGCGAGTTGTGGACTGATTCCTTGCCTTTTCTAACTACTTTAAATATATATAAAAGTTAATAAATTTTTATTGTGTTTCAGAAATAATGACTTATAGACCGGTATTAGGTAGTAGTAGACTGGTATAGACCGGTATTTTCAAAATACCGGTCTATGTTGAATCTACCATATAGAATGTAATTATCCAAATTTCATCAATTGCAAATTCACTTTTTCATCACTTTTCCTTTAGCTAGATAGCTGATATTGCGATGTAATTATGAAAGATTAAGACTTTATCTCACAATTAAAGAGACGCATTATCAGATCAATGTACTCACCCACAGAATGATTGGCTCTCTGTCCAGAAGATAGGTTCTCGGCGGGCAATCGTACTTCTGGAAACGTTTTTCTTCGTTGATGGTCTTAGCAGCAATGAAACTAGAAGGAAAATGGGAAACGTCACATAACCGGATAAAAGACAACTTATGAATGAGATTTTAATATACTAGGCATTGTTTTTGTCTTGAAAAAATTTGGCATCCATTTAATAACTTTTCAACATAAATTTTGACCAAAATCCATCTAAATATTGTATGAGCATCTTATGTAACAACTGTCAATTCACCATATTAATAGTGTTAATTTAGTCATTTCAGTCAGCTAAAATGGACTTTATTTTTATCACTGCACAAAATAAGGTTTTATTTTAAATTTCACTTTCAGAATAAACTTAAACCATTTCCTACTAATAACTATGGTTGCAAAGTGACAAAATTGCTCCAGTTCGGAACAGTAGTTGGGGTTGAAGGAAAGGGGGAAAAGTTCTTATTTTTTCCTTATTATTTTAAATATATCGATAAATTCTATTTTGCTCTCTAAGTTTAACTTTCTTTATTTTAAAAGGGATCATCATAAGAATACTATTAAAAACAACAAGAATACTGTATCTTCTAGTTTCACGCAAACAATTCAACGTCAATTATCCAAACTCCAGTTATCCGGATAACATAGACCATAAAATAATATCTGCAAGCAAATCTAATCGAGTCAAGGCATTGGAAACAATTGTCGCTCAATTGAATAATACACTCAAACAATGATATTTCAATATATTATATAAGCAATGCCAGTTTTATGACATTAAATTGACACATTATAAACAGGGTTTGATTTTTAATAATCATAGGCCTTTTCCATCGTTCAGTTGTCCAATTATACGTACATTCGATAGTTTGAATAGGCTCTCATTTCAGATGATCAAGATGCTTTAGATTCTAATATTAATGCTGAATATCAAATAACATTTATCTTAGATTTTTTGGGGGGGGCGAGGGAGGGATGGCAGGTAATCGTGTTTATAGACAAACAGACAGAAAGATAAAGATACAGTACGTATATATAAAGATTGTATTAAGTTTCCACACATCTAGCGAATTCCATTTTTTCATAGATAAAATATACTTCGACTATTGATGTTATTCATATACAATACGTCACTATCAATCATATATAATTCGTCAATATCATATATACGATTTATATACATATGAAATTCATATTCACATATACAATAATGGATAAACAAATAGAAAAACAGCTAGCAGGTTCACAGATTTGGTATGATATGCAATACTGCCTAACAATTTTAATAACAAAATTGTATGTTTAATTCCATATAACTCGGTACCTCCATTTTAAGATCCCATCTTCAGGTGCATACAGATAGGTAGATAGGCAGAATTCTCTACAACAAAACTCCTCCGAAATTTCATACAGATCTATAATTTCTATATTGTTATGAATCTGTACTACTGATTCCCTGTTCAGTTTGTCTCATACTAAGTATCCATTCAATGAGTCAATCCATGTCAATCCAGTCAATCTCTGGCGATACATGTGGCGACAATTTGGTGACAAATAGGAGGGTTCTCGATAATACAAGAATTATGACGAAATTCTGCCAATCCTTTCTAGAAAATTCAATGGCAAGTTCAGATACGATAAAAGGTGAAACGGTAGTAATTCTCTTTGCGGATAGTTGTTCGAGGGGATAGCTGCCTTACAGAAATATCAGCGCCTTTGCTTAGTTACTGCGATTTAACAAAAATTAGCTATAGATGCGTTCGAAGATATACGTTTGAAGCATGCGTTCTATCCTTCTAAACGCTTCGGCTATGTTTTGCTACTTGTGTTTTAAGAGATAGATAACGCATCGACATCCGTTATCAAACTTGTTGGGATTCTTATTACAGCCCATGGGATTATTTCCGCCTCAATCAAAACTACACGATTTAAATTTCTTTCATCAAACCCATTCATTTTTTGAGTTAACATATTCATAAATCGAAGTTATTCCTAATACGATTATTTCTATCTCAGAGCGATTTAAAACGTAGTTCATCTTCAAAATTAAATTATTTTGGCGGTTAGAATAATCTGCCCCTTGTACATGAAAAATTATTTTAAAAATTCGATAATTTCCATACCAATACTTGAAATTTTTTATGGTAGACCTGATACATATAAATTGTACATGAAAAGTTATTTTAAAAATTCGATTATTTTCATTCCAATACTTGAATTTTTTTAATTAATTAAACATAAGATCTAAAGAAATATCGGGACTTGTATTTATTGCATTCAGTATGAGCAAGGACTTGAGTCACGATGGCCTTATGGTAAGGCTTCGGCATCGAAGCCTAAAGATTGCAAGTTCGAATCCCGATTCCGTCGAAAAACTCGCATGTAAGCGTGTATAATGCACATGAAATCCGTTGGGACGAAATGCCCTCCCACTGATATGAGGCGAAAGTTTGGAGAGGAGAGTGACATTTGAGGCGTCATCCACGGCATCTGATTGTGGTTCAGATTGACGAGATCCATACCAAAATAACCTTTGTGGTTCTTTAAACCGTTACTTTAATGTATCTGACTGTTAAGGGTTATTTGAAAGAACAAGAAATTTCCTCAATTCGTCGTACCAGAAAAATTGAATAATGTTTGTATTTCTTTAGAAACAAATTTTATTTCCTCTAAAAGTAAATATATATCATTTAATATTTTCTCGCCAAACCTCTCAAAATAAATTTCAGTCTTTGTATTCTTCAAAAAGCAATGCATTCAAAGAATGTCCAATATTTTCCGCTATAAAACTAGCGAAAATTCTATGGGATCTGCCAATTTTTCCATATATTTATTGCAAATTGCGGCAAGCTATTGTTATTACACATTTTTCTCCTCGAGAAAAAAGAGAGAGAAATTCGAAATAAAAAGGTAAACATCATGTTGCTGGGAAGAAAAACAGAAATAATTCGAAAAAGATAAATTTTCTGTTTCCGAATAAAAGAATCTGAAAGAGTTTCATTTTCAAACAAAAAAAATTCACATTAATTCTTTTTTTTTCAATGCAATAATTTCCATTTTATAACTCAGAAATAACTTCTTGGGGTAGAAAATTTGTTTTGTTCGTAAGCTTACATCCTGTTGAAAATATTTAAAATATACAAAAAAAGAAAGAAAGAGAAGAAAAGAAAAATTATGGAGATTATAAATTTCAGAAAATTTGTGAGAATGGAATAGAACAATCAATATCGAGGTGCAAATTAAAATCATCTGTAATTCCAGCTACCAAGAATAGCATAGGATTTGTTGGAATCTAATAACAACATAGAAAAATTTGTGAGAATGGAATAGAACAATCAATATCAAGGTACAATTTAAAATCATCTGTAATTCCAGCTACCAAGAATAGCATAGGATT
>JAPMOR010030237.1:2785-21636 GCA_026543865.1 Argiope aurantia | reverse complement strand
AATTTAAAATCATCTGTAATTCCAGCTACCAAGAATAGCATAGGATTTGTTGGAATCTAATAACAACATAGAAAAATTTGTGAGAAGGGAATAGAACAATTAATATCGTGGTAAAATTTAAAATCATCTGTAATTCGAATTACCAAGAATAGCATAGGATTTTGTTGGAATCTAATAACAACATAGAAAAAGCGAAAGAAATTCCTTTGACCGACTAGGTCCGAAATTTGGCGCAGATCAACAATTTTGGTATTGCAACACCATGTTCCAGATGGCCGCGATTTGTTACCGAGCAATTGCAAAAGAACTTGGATAATGACAAGAATTCTTAAATTAACAGTTATGCCAGGTTTACACTCGGGCAGTAGGCAGTGCATGCGTAGAAAGGGAGTAATTTATGTTTGCCATAATTTCATAAGATGGATCCATGTATTCCATTCTTGACTATAAATTGCCGTTTTGGCGTCTCTGAAATTTTTTTTACTGCGTATCGTATTAAAATGAGTGATATTTACATATAGAAAAAATGGTAAAATAAAAAAAAAGGTCAACATACCTAAATTTGGAAAACTATAGTAAAAATGGACAAATCAAATGAAAGAAACACAATCACGCATCAGAAAGTACAAAGTGCAAAAAATGTCGGAATTAATCTATGATAAGTGGTCATTTTTTTCCCGCCGAAAAAGCCGCCAATTTTATAGGTCAGATAAGTGATCAATTTTTCTATGCCGCATTAAGAAGAAATACAATACAGTAGTATGCTGTTGTCTCGTCGAGACAAGTACTTGCCATAGAACGAGCAGTATTTTTCAGCCTTTCTGCGCTTGCGCTGCCTACTGGCCGACTTATAAGCGGCCGAGTGTAAACCTGGCGTTAATCATATAAATAAGGAATAATATGAGAATAATTTAGATCTTGTCCTTTGATCTTGTACTTACAAACGTGCCATTCAAAGATGCCTCCAACAGAGACTGAAGATTTTCAGAGTCGGTTCAAAATTGGGCTGTCACAAAATCGGATGGTGACTTCCAAATTTCACAAAAATTCGTTTCATCTACCAATATTGCTTACTGCCTCAAAAACATCAAATATTTTTCACTTGGGAAAAAAAGAGCTTTACAGAACTCAAGAGGATATCCAAGTTCTGCCCTTCTTTCACTTGTGAAAATAATTCAAACTCCGGTAATCTCTCTCACAAGAGAGAAATGTAACTCCCAAGACCAACCAAGCCGGGTTTTCTCCTTTGGCGAGAAACAAACTGTCACAATTTTCCCTCCCAAAAATGTGTCACTCATACAAGATCACACTAGCGTTCTTACTCGGACAAAAACCAATCACACAAAATGAACAATTTCTCACCTACCATGTAGGAGCAACGACTAAATATTTTAAAATCATATCCATTTTTTACTTATCTAAATAGTTAAGTAGTGCGAGTGGTCTCCCTAAAACTTTCTCGCACACTTCCTAATAAACTTGTCATGCAAAGAACGCCCTGCACAGTGGTGTACAATAGTTACGAAATATTAACTTTTGGCATGAATTTAGCATTTTTGTTGAATCTATCGTGCAATTCCTCACAAGACATTTCGCTACTAAGCCCTGCAATCCGAAAATTAAATCTATGTTTTAAATGCATTTTTCTCAATCGATTGAAATAAAATTTTGGTAAAAAAACTCACTGGAATTTTTTTTTAAAACATACAAGATCCCATACCAAATTTGATGCATTTAAGTCACTGCATTTTTGTGCTATCGCGGTTATATGTTTCCGAAACTATAGATCGATAGACGGTCAACCCCTCTTGGATTTGGCTCAAAATTTGACAGTTACCTTCGGCTTCGGAACCGGAGGGTTTCAGGTTCGAGACCCGATTCCACCAAAGAACCGGGGGCCGCGGTGGCCTAGTGGTAAGGTCTCGGCTTCGGAACCGGAGGGTTTCAGGTTCGAGACCCGATTCCATCGAAGAACCGTCGTGTAAGGGGGTCTGTTGCACGTTAAATCCGTCCTGACCAAATGTCCTCTCGCTGGTGTGGTGTAGTGTGGAGAGGGGGGTGCCAGCTCAGGTGTCGTCCTCGTCATCTGACCGCGGTTCAAAATTACGAGGTCCGTCCCAAAATAGCCCTCGTGTTGCTTCAAACGGGACGTTAATATAACTAAACTAAACTCCACCAAAGAACCCACAGATGTTAAATCTGTGTACTGAATTCCATCTATCTAGCTCTCTTCGTTTTGTAATTATCGCGTTAACTTATATTCGAACAGACGGACAGATGAACTTCCACTGAACAGATTTTTCACAAAATTTGGCAGAAATCTGCAAATCTGGTGTAAAAACTGTGTACGAAATTTCAACCGTTTGGATCAAAATGTTTTTGAGTTATTTTGGTTACAGACAGACGGACATTTAACAAATATGTGTTTTTGAATTCTGGAAGGTCTGAAAACTTAAAGATTCATCAAAATATAGAGTTTGAATTTTTTTGGTAATTGCAATACTTTCTCTATACCTCCCTATATTTCTGTCCTTTCTAATTCTTGCTTTATATGCAATTTTGAAGAAAAAAATATTATTTAAAATTATTATTAGTTGTAAAGATTATCCCACCGAAGTTAAAAAGTCTCTATCTTACAAAAGAGAGTTCAGAAAAGACATCATCTGTGTATAATCCTTCTGACAGAATTGGAAGCAGAAATCTTCTATCTTTACTTTCTCGTATACGTAGTATAGAATAGGTATTCTAACTCGCCAAAAAATCCAAAAAAAATTTCTAACTCGAGATTTTGAATGAATCTTCACTTTTTAGATCTTTCTGGATTCTTAAAACAGATTTTCGCATTACGTCTATCTATTTGTCTGTAGCAAAGATAACTCAAAAAGGTTTTCATTTAAAAGAATAAAATTTGGTATACCTTGTTTACACTAGATTTAAAGAGTTTTATCAAATTTTAAGAGAAGCCCGTTCTGAAGAAGTCTGTCTTTCCGGCTGTTCGAATACAAATTAACACTATAACCTCAAAATGAAGAGAACTAGGTATATAAGATTTCGTACACAGATATAATATCTACAGTATAGACACCTAGCAAATTTTGAACCAAATCAAACAAAGAGTTGACTGTCTATCGGTCTGTACTTTCAGAAACATGTAAACGCGATCATTCAAAAACGAAAATTGCTTAAATATATCAAATTTGGTATAGAATTCGGTGACTTAGAAGTGCAGTTTTGTGTCAAATCTTCGTTTCAATCGGTTGAGAAAAACGTGTCTAAAGTGATACTTCGTCTTTAGAATACTATTAACTACATGGGAAGGATCCATCGCGAAAACACTAGCCAAGGATCATTCAGTGAATTGAATAAAAGTTTTAAATTCGCATCAAAAATTTATATTTCGTAACTATTGTACTCCAATATCATACAAATCGCTATCTGGGATAATACCTTTGTTAGAGAGGGTGCGAGAATGTTTGGAGGAAGCCACTCCTGCCTGACCTATATCTTTAAAAATATTTAAATTCCTGGTGATTCTTGTCAAACCGATTTCTTGCTTTCTGCTAAATTTTGCAGAAGAAATAGAAACTGATTCACTGGATTGAACAAGTCTCTATCTCGCGGCAGCTAGTATCGCCAAAATATCTTCCACTCATATTCTCCTGAGGAAACCGAAAGCGGAACTTTTTTTTGAATGGGACTCAATAAGTTGCTCAGTAGAGCTGCGAAATAACATTAGTTTTCTTTATCCTCGTTCTATTTCTACTGAGAATTAGCATCGGCTTGCATTGATTAGATTTGGGAGGATTCTATAGGGGATGCAATTAATGGATTACAAGCGAGTGTCAAAACCCTCTGTCATTTTTTATAAATGTTACATTTTACAGATATTGAACTATACCCACGGGTAAAGTATCTGACAAAGAGTCATGTAGCCAATAGATTTCGTTTGAATTTTATACAAATCAACGCTGATGGTGATAAAATCGTCCATGTATGCTCACGTGCTCGCTTAGGCGTGTTTTGGTGTTTTACAGGACAGATTGTTTAATTTATAGTTTTCATTTGAGCACAGATATGTACTTTTAAAAACTTTTATTAGAATTTTGAATAACTAAAAATTGAACGAGATCTTAACATTTTTCAGGGCTAACTTCTGAAGATATAATTTCCGAAGATTACTCAAAAGTAGTTTTTATGCCATTTTTTCTTCATTTAGATAGTAAAACCATTTTTTTTTCATTGAAATAATTTTTTAAATTATTTTTTGGTGAATCTCCAATTTAATTGTGGAGAAAAGTGTTTTTGAATGTTGCCAATTTTCTTAAAATATTTTCTGCATAATTTTCAGCATTAGAATTCAATGTTCAACTGAAATTCAAACCGTTTTCGATGTTCCATTAAATATTCAATAGCGTAAATTTCTTCCCTCATTCAAAACTGAAAAAGCAGGTAAAATCTGTTTAATATTTTTACTATTTACCTGAAGAATAAGAAAATATCGAAGATACAATACCAAGAAGGGCAGATTGTCATAAAAGTTTCATTTTAATAGAGCTATGATATCAAAAGAATTTACCCTATTAGGATGGTTCGTATCCACAAAATAGAATAGATGCTAGGACAATAAAATAATCGCGATATTTGTCGCAATTTGAAAATCAAAAATATTTCCTTGCAGAAATCATGACTATCAAGTTGCACATAAGAGATTTAATCGAAATTTAAACAAGCAATATTTACGGCAAATCAGTTGGTCGAGAAAGGTGGCAACAGCTTTCTAATGTAAACTGTAAAGTTTGCACAATGTATGTAAACAGGGTCAGCGAAAATTGGCATCCAAAGGAGAATTTAAAAAAATCATCGACATGCAAATTTTAAAACATTAATCAATTAGCAAGCATGGGTTTTCAAATATTTTCTCGCTTACGTTTTAATAAATATAATTGTGTGGTGGTATATAAATTATTATGATCTGTGCAGGAAGCAACAGGACGAATGTTGTAGGAAACATTTCTTTAATAATCACATTCACACACTAAACAATTACAAAGACAAGACATTCGCGCGCGCGCGCTTCACAGTTCAGCATCCCATCTCCTTCTCATTACAATCGCAATGCACTATGGGATGACATATGAGATGGCCCAATCAGGCATCTCCATCTAGTATCCAAAAGAGAAGATAAATGTAATGCAACTGCTACAATTGTGAATTATTAATTGTAGGTCAATGATGAGCAATAAATACAGAAAAGTATTAGAGTATGAAATGCAGATTTTGCTGGGATGCTGGTGATTTTGCTGGGCAATTATTTGCTGGGATGTGGTTAGTACTAAAGTCCCAGCAATCCAAATATGCATTTTGGGTGTCTTCTTTTCAGCCCGAGTAAAGTCAAAATTGGACATGGAACTACAATTGAAATCTTAAAGTCAATACTAAATTTCGCATATTTAAGTCATTATGGTTTAGAGTTATGTTTCAGAAAGCACAAACCGACAGACAGTCAAATTCTTGAAGGATTTGACTTTAAATTTGAAACATATTTAGACTTTAAATGCGAATTTTTGTTATGAAATTTTAACCACCGAACTCTCAGTTTTGTAATTATTGTTTTAATTTATATTCGAACAACCGACAGATAGGTTTCTTTATAATGGATTTCGTTCAAAATTTGACAGATAACTATAAATATGGAGTTGAAACAATATACCAAATTTCATCCATATAGTTCCATGTGTCAATGAGCAATCTTACTCACAGTTATATTGAATGATATAAATTCAAATACGTGTTTTTTGGACTCTGAGAAGTCTGAAATGGGAAAATTAGTAAAAGTCTCAAATTCGAATTTTTGGTAATTACAATATTTTCTTTTTGTATTAAAAAAGTAGCTTTTTTTTTCTTTACACACTAATTACTTAATTGCTAATTAAATACTTTTATTGCTTGATAAATGTTTGGTTCGAATCTCCTAAGAGGACAAATGACACTTGCTTACGGCATATAGATTTGTTAAAATGGTCTTGTTTGTTCAAAAAAGAAATTCTCTCAAACTTCTACTTATTCTATATTTGTAAAGCTTATATGATCATCTACATCCTTTGTTCTCTTTACTTTTAGATCCTTCTTTCTTCGCTTTAATCGGTGCTTTGTTTGTTTTTAAATCCATATGCTTTCAAATCTACGAATTTCGAAAAAAAGTTCGAGCAAGAAGCGAAGTCGGTCGTGCATGCATTGGAAACAGCTTAACCATGAAAAAAAAATCGAATTTTAAAACTCCCCGGAGGCAATTTTATGTCAAAAATTCAAATTCCGTTTGCACCGAAGTCTTTTCCAATAATCCGGACAAGTGTTGCTTTGGCTGTCTTGCAGAGGACCCAACGAAATCGAACGAATTTTATTCATTTTATGGTTACTACAGCTTTCACGTCCTCGGTGCTTATATGACTTTATTGTTGGGGATTTCTTTGGAATATTGTTACCTAAAGAATGCGTACAAGGAACTGCAGAAACGTTCTTTCTACTAGTAATATTTTTGAAGAAATACGTGACCTTTTTTTTGTGGTTAAAATGATCCGAATCATAAAAACTACAATATTGCTTGAGATTACTTCAACGGTGCACACGTCTTATCAAAATTGTCACTGTCAAATCCACTGAAAAGTTTAATACCAGGTTTGTTTAATTTTACTTTTTCGTATACGAAGTATACTAAAAGAAAGTGCAGTGGCGCTTTTCTTAACGAGTCTCTCTCATAATGGGAAATATTCATAACGCGAAGCAAATGTTGCTCTAGGAATTCATACAAAATAGGACAGAGCATTCTATTCCGAAAGAAATACTCAAATTTATTATAACGCAATCTATTATCTGCAATGCATGATTTTTTTTTCTAATTAATGTCTCGCTGCATTTCATATATAGAAAGTCTAGTAATCGTCAAAAAATTCAAACTCTAGATTTTGACGAATCAAAACATTTTAGACCTCCCTGAATTCGAAAAACACATTTTGGGAAAGTGTCCGTCCGTCTGTCTGCGACAAAGATAACTCTAAAACGCTTTGAGCTAGACGGTTGAGACGGTCTTTATACCAAATTTGGAGATTTCTATCAGATTTTGAATAAAATACGTTCAGTGGTAATTCATCTGTCCGGCTGTTTGAATATAAGTTAGCACGATAATAACAAAATGTGGAAATCTAGATAGATAAAATTCCATACACGAATTTAAAATCTATACTATAAATATCTGCCAAAACTTGAGCCAAATCCAACGACGAATTGATTGTCTGTCGATCTGGATTTTCATAAACATGTAAATGTGATGACTCAAAGACGTAATGACGAATCTTCCTTCCATTCCGTTAAAAAACTGGCATGTTAGGGATTAATCATCAAAATTCTCGCCTAGACTAACACGATAGATTCAGTAAAAATGCTGAATTCGTGCCAAAAGTTAATATTTCGTAACTATTGCAAGCCAATGACATATAAAGCCTTCTCTGGCATGAACGTTTATCAGAGAGTTTGGGAGACCACTCCCGCTTGTTTACAAAATAAAATTCTCTTAAGATATTTGTCTTTGGCTACGCTTCAAAATTTGGTGAAAGTGAGAGCATAATCCTTAATTGAATTTTTAACTAGCATAGCTACTGCCTTATCATGGCGCTTCTCATTTTAAAATACAATAATTTTCCATGCTTTCTGCATCTCTTATTTCACTGGAAGATTATTTCTATGATAAGGTAGTACTTAAGCTGCAACTATAATTTCTTTCTCTCCTGACCATGTCTCTTCCGCATGGTCTGCTGCTGTCTTTGCTGTGAGCATAGACAGCAGCTCAAACCATTCTTTAGTAGCTCTTCCTGTGTTTTTTCACCAGCTTATCTATGTGTTGCGTTTACCCCCGGCTCAGATACAAAATCTTGCCCACGAGCACTTACTCAAAACCCTGGACATGCTAACAGCCCAAACCTTCTTCCATCTAGATAAAGTATGATCTTCAAATAAGCGTTCACCTGACGACTGATACAAACCAATCTAGTAGGTGATGTCATGGTGTTTCCTCGCCACTCGTTCTGCGAAACAACGCTCGTTAAGCCAGTTGATTTAACATTTTATTTTGCTCTTTATACAAATCATTCGTTACAAGAGGGACTTGTTAAGTGAGGTTTGTCTGTATTGCAGTAATCCAAAAGTTCGAATTCGACATTTGACGAATTTCCGCGTTTTAGCCCTCCATGAGTTCGAAAAAACCTTTTTTGGAATTGTGCCTGTCTACAAGTCTGTTAATACAATCTCAGAGTTACTTTGAAATTTGATCCTTTCTCTTAACTACTTCAGTGCGTTCGACGTGTACGTACGTCAATCCAAATCTTCATTTTGGTACTATCGATGTTTAATTTTTTATCTAATCAATATCATATTCGCTCTATCATTATTATTTATTTTGAAAAATTTAGCATGCAATTAGTTGTACCGCGTTTGGCATGTATCTGCGTCATCGCTTGACTTTAAAAAGGGTGACTTGAGGGACTTTAAAAAATAAATTACGGTTTAGAAATTCGGAAATAGGAGTGTCAAAATATGTCACATCGAATCTTGGGTCAAATTTTCCAGAACCAGTAGCATTGCGAAACGGTGAGTAAAATGAATATGAGCCAGGTTTGAGAGTAGAGCTGTGATAAAATATATGTCCTCTTATATTACTTGTTTCTGCAAATAAAACACGGGAGCTAAAATATACCATGTTCATTGTATTATTTGTTTTCTCAGCTACATTTTCGAATACATGCACGCAAGGATGAAATTCGCTTTCACCAAAAACACGTTGCATGTAACCCCTAAAAGTTATTCACCCAAAAGATCCTCATCCTTGTCTAGCATCCGGTTTCTGAATGACCTGGTCGCCATGATTATAACACGGGAAATGAAGTTAGTCACAAAATGGACATAATCGGTCCATACACCAAACTATCCACTTGCAGACGCGGCCTAGCATCGGATGCATGACCAATAAAACTACAGCATCATTATTGTATTGACCAGGGAGACGAGCATTCGCTTCCTTATCCAGCAACTTCCCAACCCCATATTTATGGTGTCTACTCCAACAAGTTTGCTCTGTGTGTAAGCAAATAGAATATTTATAAACATTCTGAAAGTATCCTCAAACTTTTGGACTAAGTACCACTATGCAAATTATTTAGCACAATTAGAGAAAAACTTTTGTGGTGAATAGCATATAAGCCAGTTAACAACTACGCTACACGAGCGCACGCTTTTGTATCCTGGTTTAGTTACTGGACTGCTAACCAAAAGGTCCCAGGTTCTATCCTACGCGCATCGCTTACCACTTCACTTTTAAAATTATAAATTTATATTGATTAATTAATGCAGTGCAGAATTTCAGATCCAACAAAGTATTGTGATCATGCAAATTTAGATTTGAAAGATGAATAGCTAGTCCATATACTATCAATATATTAATGTTTACTGCTTAAGGATGAAATCAAACATTTTTACATTGCATATGTCATTTAATGAACAGACGACGTATAATGATGATTAATGATGTTTATAGGTTTGGAGACTTGCGCTTTATAAAAATGAGTAAATGGTAGTGCTAAATTCTGAACTAATGGAAAGAAGAGTGACACTTTAGTTGTTATTAATTTATTTTTTCCTTCAGAATAAAAGAAAATTAAATACAAACTGGAAATTTTTTTAAATTCGACCATTTTATTAAAAAAGTGTTACGAAATGTGATAGCATCATAGAATAGACAATGCAAAACAGCATTTTTCTAACTATTGACGAAATCATGAACTATTGACGATTTTCTAACTACTGACGATTTATTTGAAATCTAATTTAAACAATACTCCCGCGAACCAGCTGGTTATCTAAGGCGGCTGATTTTAAATAAAATAATAATTTCAGATGACAAAATGTTTCGAGTTTTATAATACTTAATATAGAAATAATTTTTACATTAAAAATATGATATATAAAAGCATTTTAATATCGAAGAGCATAGAATATTGTTACGAAATTTTTACCGGGGTTTGTTTGGATAGTGGAAGTTATATGGTGTGGAGAACGCTCAATAATCAGACGGCAATGGAAAAAGAAATAACGACGTTTATTTACACGAAGACACACAGGACAGCACAAAAGCGACAACTATATACAGCACAGAAGACGATTATCTTCACCCGAGACGTGTAGCATACAACAGCATACACAGCAGCATACAACCAGAATCTACTGCAGACAGTAGCGCACAGCTCAGTTCAGCACGAGCTTGACTCAGTCGCTTACGACTACTCCGTCTTCTACTTCTCCGACTCTGACTCGGATTACTGACTTGGACTTGCCTGCTCTGGCAGCTGTGGACCCTTTTATAGGTCTCAGGAGGCGGGGCTAGAAGCCTCTCAACCAATCAGGAACGTTCGAGGCGTATCTCGGTTCCTACTGGACGGATCGGGAAAATTCTAGAAGTTTCGGGTATTATCTATTTTGGCGCCAAAGTCGCCAAATTTGTTGCCAAGTCGTCAAATGGTCGCCAAGTTTGTCGCCAAGCTCTGGGACCTCCGACGCGCTAGTCCCATTCAGATGACTGTAAAACTTTCTTTCTATTGATGGAACAAACTATGCTGGGAAGCCGAATTGCAGGTTTGTAACAACATATTAGTTAGTTCGTAAACAGCAAAAATGTAAACATCTAATATTCCTATATTGATCTAGTGTGTGAAAATATACACGATGAATAGATAAATCCCATTTGGGTTTTGGGTAAGATATGTTAGCAAAGTTTACGTTAAAGTCATCGACAAGACATTACAACACTAGCTGCCGTTGCTTATAGATAAAGCTTAAGTCTTATTTACTTTATTGGCGAACACAAAATAAATTAAATAATCGTTCCGATTTTCAATAAATGATTACGAGTATCGACCGTATCTGTCAATGGCATTGATTGATGACACTGTATTTATTATTACTTTCTCTTTTTCCTACTGTCTCATCATTCAAACTCTAACACCAACAAGAAATCAATGTTTACCATAACAAACAAAAAATCTCAGGCAATCTGTGGCAAAACCTTGACATGTTTATAAGAAACTCCACAAAGAAAGAATAAGGAAATGGCAATATTTCATCAAGAAATACCCCCCCCCCCCCTACATCGGAAACATTCCATCTCCTTTCAATCAATACCCTCATTATCAGAGCATTTGCATTAGACTTCCGATTCCAATAGCATTGTTTAACGACTAACAAATAAAAACAAAAGGAAACCTTAGGTTAAATATCGAATTACGATTCATACGGAACTTCACCGTCGTATCGATTTGTGAATCGAAATGTGCCCGAGGCAGGAAACAGAGTCACTTGATGCTTCTTAACGAAAAGGAAAGAACATGCATCTTGGAAATAATTTTCTAGGAAAATAAAGCTTTCGCAGAAGAATGAGGGAAAGCGGCCTTCATTGTTTCCGAAGCAATACTTTCAGGAACTGCACCCCGAATTTGCAGAGAGCGAGTCGTAAAGTAAATAACGAAAGCAAGCGAGTGATGAAATTCTTACTTATTTTATGTAGAAAGCCTCAATACTGGTTCGTAAAATAGAATCGTCAAATACATCACGCCAGATAATCTCTTTCGAGGTTTTTTTTTCCGACACTGCTATTTGATATGGAACTTACTTTTTTGCTTAAAAAAACTCAAAAGATCCAAATAGAGAAAGAAAATTATCGATTAAGCAAAAGTATAACTCATTTTCAAACTTCGTGCAACATAAAATATATTTCATTTATCTGTCTCCACTAAAAATGAAAATTCTCTGTCTGCTTATGGATATATTTATGTTTGTTTATGTGTATATGAATGTTAGTGAAGCCAAAGTGTGGCTATACTTGACTATAACTACCAAATAGGATGTAAATAAGCTTTTGATGATGTAAGTTTGTTCCTTGGATGATTTTACAGAAATTATGATTAAGAATTAATCAGGTCAATTATGCCAGATAAATTTATTAAAAAACACCCCTAAATACTAAAGCTAAACTCAGTGGCCAGACAGCCCATGTGGGCCATGTCTTACAGTGCCCATATCTGTTTTCTTGATCGAGTGTCCTAGGGTGAAAGGCATATGACCCGGTTCGATGGTCAGCCTAACGCGGAACCCCTAGTGTTTAGTTCCCAAGCATGCTTGGTCCTCAGTTTATCGACCCACTGAAGATATGAAAGTCTGAGTCAACTTCGAACAGCTCGAGGATCGAACCTCGGACCTGTACGTTGGAGGGCTGAAATAGTTTTTAAACTCTTTCAAACATTTAGTAGCATTTTTTCTTCAAGCTGTTAAAAAGTCTACGAATAAAGATTCTGCTATCTTCATATATACTTGGTAATATTGTAATGAATCTATGTTTTGTGAATTTATTTCATTCAAATTCTTATAGAGTCTATAAAATGGTCCATTAAGAAGTGAATAACACAAATGAACAAATTCTATATGCCGAATGATTGTTGTCGCTATTCCTTATCGTCACTAACGTGCTGTCGGGTTTCTGGCATAATACACATCAATGCACCACACTAATTTAGTGCTGGAATCCATTAGGAGTAACAGCGTAAAGTTACAGCAACTTGTAAGACTATCTGCAACTAGATATTAGATAATGCAGATAATTACAATTCTCTCGGAATTGTTATTTAACTTCTTCAAGAAGCTTCATGCACACATGAAGCAAACAAAGTATGGGGCGACTAAAATGATTCTCTGTAAATTCTTATTCAGTTTGAAGTTTAAAACCACTTTGATAATGGAGCCAAGAATAACAAATTGCTTTTAAGTAACTGTTAACACAAAAGGCTCAAGAACATTGTTATAATATCTTCACATATTGGCCAATATTCAGAATATCGAAGAACATCGTGGAAATATCGTACAATATTCTTATGCTAATAGAGAAGGTTTAATTGAAATCAAATGAAGTCAAAATTCAAGTTCGTCTTCTTGTGCAGAGGATATATTATACAAACCGATTCTTGAACAGTGTTTGGTCTTTTTTGACCATTCAAAGTGGAACTTTAATTATAACCAACCTGTACATCAAACATTCTTGAGGGGAAAGGCAACGATTAGTATTAATACTTAAATATGTTTATTAAGAATCGACATATAAGCTAATTCAGGACAAAATGTTGCTGAACCAACATAAAAGAATATAAAAAGGTAAATGAATGCAAGCGGTACTTCTTACCTACTCACTGTTGAACTCTCTTCTGCCACTTTAGGCGCGAAACGATCATGTGATTATCATGGCATAATCATTGACCCAATATGCGCCATACAGAATATGAGACCTATTGAATTAGCAGCTCCTATATCGTTGAAGGACGTCATTCGAGTTGGGTGCAATAAACGAAGATTTGTAAAGCACGAACAGCAATAGTACAACCAATGCGAATAAGACATCATGTTCTGGCATCCAAAAACGTTTTGCTGTTGTAATTACGTTTCTCATCTACTGGTAGTAATAGCATAAGTATTATTAACCTACCATCATATTCTCTGAGCACTTCATAAAACGTGGTTGTAGTTCATAACGCTTATGCTATTTCGTTTCCAACTGTCTTTTGGGATTCAGTTCTCTTCTTGCTTTACTAGGCATGACACCTTCTTCGTAATAATTTTGTCGAATTTCTCTTATGTAAAATTTTTATTCTTTATTTATCCCACCCCGCCACTATTTATGCTTTTTTATCCCCCCTATTGTTTATGTTCTTTCATTCTCCACGCATCTCGAAAGTCTTCATTTTTTGTTATGTATATTGAGGTTTTATTTTTCTTCTCAATCAGCATCTTCTTTTGTGTAACTGCGCCTATTCAGTATTATTCTCGCAACATTGTTAGGTTTGGAGATTAAGAACTTCGAGTTCAAGTACTCCGTGATTAATATCTCAAATCGGCAAACGTTATTCCTTAATTATTTTCATTTATTCTATTCCTACATTACAATATGAAGCCAAACACCAACCGCGCTTTATTATAGAAATACACAAGAAAATCGAGAGAGACATTCTTGCTAGCTTTATTGTGGGAATTAATTACCACGAGAGATTTCTCTGACACTCAACAATAATTGGCCAATATACTCACCAGGTGGCTTTCAGAAGCATCTGCCTGATCTCAGGTACTTCCATGAGGCCGGGTAGGAGGGGTGGTGAGTGGCAAGCCAAGATCTCGTTCAAGGTCATCATGGGAAATCGCACGCAGGCAATCACGTCGACAGCGAATTGCTCTCTGTCCAAGTACCGAACACTGATCCACTTTAGAGCGGCCAAGAAGACAATCACTTCGCTGTTTTGAAAAGGGGGAACAACCATTAGCTGAGGCAGTTAAATAAAGTTAACTGAACTAAATATTATGAAGTTTAATGACATTCAAATGATTATCATTTGATGGATTTTGAATTTTTTGAATTTTTTGTTCACCTTCTGGTGGCGAGAGAGTCAGATTTGAGGTAGTCCATGACTTGGTCATAACTGAGGTCCAGGTACTCCGGAGTGCCAACTATCTGCTCGAACCTCTTGCACATATTCCGCATGGCTCTTGTTGAAGCCTCTGACAGGCCCAGTTTCCTCGCCGTCACGTAAGTGTATACCGAATGAACATCGTGCTTACTGCTGCCAGAGAGAATCTGTGAAAAACAGAGGAAATTCATTATTTACAGTTAGAGTTTTTCAATCTTTATGAACCTGAATGAGCATGCGTAGGACTCCCTAGGCGACGTTTTGCAACGTTTCGTCTATCCTCTAAGTCTACCCCAAAATTTAAGAGAGTGTTTATTGAAGGAAGAGGTGAGCTACAGCAAGAATAGTAAATGATTTTGTGTTCAGCAAGCCGAGATATTCAGCATACAGATTATTAACCCTACAGTGCTTCGTACAGTCCTATGGCTACAAGTTTTTATTTCCATTTATAAACTTCTCAAGGCTGTTCAAAGGAAAACAATGAGTAACTAAAAATCCTTTTCTAAGTGCTTTTTTAAATAAATATCTATAGAAAAGACTAATATATGGCAATAGTGGTAATAGAATAAGATTTATTCTGGAAGCTTGAAAAAAATACCAAAATGGATGTTGTATGAATAGTTCTACCATTAAAAATACTAATAAAATATTTTTTCCTTGAATTATAAATAGTATATTGGTAAAATATAACTTTTTATTGTTATTTCAGAATTATTATAATGAGATTTGTGTCACTGGGATAATATTGTAATTCATAAAGTCACTATTTGGCACATTTTCATTTTATTTTTGATTTCACGAAAAAAATATAATTTTAAATATTTTTTATAGTTTTCTTGAATTATATGCGATTATTCAAAAAACACATTTTTTCTGTGTGTGTGTGTGTGTAAAAAAAATAAAAAGTCATGCATTCTAGGGTTACACTTCATAAAAGGTCTCATGGAATATTTCGTACTTATTCCCTGTAGAAGACGTTATCCTTTCTCCATCCCACATAAAAATTAAGGATCTTAGGCAAAGCCATAACGTACGAATGCTAAGTTTTTTTTACATACAGAATCTGGCACAAGTTTTTGTTTCTTAACATAGTGAATGCATTTTAGAAATCTTTTTAATTAACAATTAAATCCAAAATTTGACACAAAACTATAATTGTAGTAACAAGGAGACATATTAAATATCATTTAACTGTGTTTTTGTATTACCACATTTACATAAATGCGAATGTACAGATAGACAGGTGATAGATTTGGTTGGAAAATTGATAGGTCTTTATAGGTCTAAAATCGTGTCCGTATTTTTTTATTTTTGCGTTTTTCAATTATTATTTTCCATTGCACGTTAACAAATAGATTGACAAACCCTCTGTGAATCTGTTTGGTTCAAAATTTGATATAAATCTGTAAATTTGGGTAAAAAGATATGAAATTTCATCCACTTATACATTTTTGAATTATCCTTTCTACAAACAGATATAACTAAAAATGTGTTTTTCGGACTCGTTGAGATTTGAAGCGTAGAGATTTGTCAAAATCTCGAGTTGGTATTTTTAGGCTATTATAACACTTTCTCTGTATATACTTCGTATATTTGAAAGGGCCGAAGTCCTAGCTTAGGAGTAGCGCGTCTTCTCTGTAATCTGGGATTCCTGGTTGCGAGTCCTGGTTCGGGCATGGTTGTTCTTCTTCTTCTGTGCTCTATCCGTGAGGTGTGTGAATGTGCCCCCCCCCATATGAAAAGGGGTTGTGCAAGCAAATGTGACGCATGTAGTAGCTAAGTCGCAATCTTGGCCCTAGTTGGCGCTACTAAGAAAATAAGAGCCGCACACTCGGCTAAAACTGTCAGTGGGCTTGTAAAGTGCTATAAGTCACACATATTAGAAAGTGAAAAACATATTGTTACGAATCCGTAATGCTGCTTCCCAGCATAGTTGGTTCCATCATTGGAAAGAATGTTTTACAGTCATCTCTATGGGACAGAGTCTGGGCGTCGTGTCAGGGGTCCCAGAGCTTGGCGACAAACTTGGCGACCATTTTGTGACTTGACGACCAATTTGGTGACTTTGGCGCCAAAATAGATAATACCCGAAACATCGAGAATTTTCCCGATCCGTCCAGTAGGAGCCGAGATAAGCCTCGAACGTTCCTGATTGGTTGAGAGGCTTCTAGCCCCGCCTCCTGAGACCTATAAAAGGAAGCGGCCGCAGCTGCCGAAAGGAGACGACGAAGCCAGTAGTCGAAGACGATGGAGTAGTCCGAGTTCGAGAGCAGCGGAGTCGAGTCGACGAAGTCAGTAATCCGAGTCAGAGTCGGAGAAGTAGAAGACGGAGTAGTCGAAAGCGACTGAGTCAAGCTAGTGCTGAACTGAGCTGTGCGCTACTGTCTGCAGTAGATTCTGGTTGTATGCTGCTGTGTGTGCTGTTGTATGCTACACGTCTCGGGTGAAGATAATCGTCTTCTGTGCTGTATATAGTTGTCGCTTTTGTGCTGCCCTGTGTGTCTTCGTGTAAATAAACGTCGTTGTTTTTATTCTACTTCTGCCTGCTGATTGAGCGTTCTCCACACCATATCACTCCCACTATCCAAACGAACCCCGGTAAAGAAAATTTCGTAACAATATTTTGTTAGTTTTTATAGACTGGATACATACTTTTGCATCAGCAAACATTTTGTTTATTTTATTTTATTGTGGTAAAAATTATGACGGGGTTCTATACTTTCTCTGTAATAGAAACGCTTTAAGTTAACAGCAATTTTTTTGCACTTTATCTTAATTCATGCATCCTATAATTATCCTTCATTTGTGAATAAGATCTGACCAATGACTAATGAGGCTCGAACAGAAAAGTCAGTGCCGATCACTGATGACTGACTTGGAGCTTAACGTGTTCATTGAGTAAAAGTATTTTCCCCAAGAACGTTAAGTGTAAAAAAATTATATATTCAGGGATTCCAGTCTTTGAAATGTTATTACTTTCTAGTTTCCACAATTTTTAAAATTACTTCCGGCTTTGTTCAGTAGACCCATTAATCTTCTTGATGGAATCATATCCAAAATCAACATAGTACCAAAACTTTTTGAACTATTTTAAGGGTTCTTTACGACTAATCATATAAGCAGAGCAGATTGTCAGAAGAATCTCATTTTTTAAGTATTTATCAATGGAAGAAAATCAGGTGATAAATATTTTTGAAGCAATGAAAGTGGTTTGAGTTTCAGTACAACAATAAAAAGCATTGTTGGAAATTATACAAAAAATGGTTTAAAAAAATTGTCGAAATTGCATGTCAGTTATATAAGGCAGATAAAAAATGGATATATATCTAAATAATTCATTGTTATTGGCAGATATTTTTAAGGGATAATTTCTTGATACAGTAATACTTTCGGAAGTTATTGCAAGAAAAGACCAAAATCTCAATTTTTTTTTCAATTCCTTTTATTAGTTCACACTCTCCCTATATATATTTATATAACTTGTTCACATTTTCAATCGTTAATATAATAATTTTTATTCATCCACTCAAGTTCAAATACCTTTTTTAAACTTTTAGTGGATGACACTTGATGTTAATACAGTTTTTTCAAATATTAATTCATTAATTAAATTTAATTACTTTTTAATACTTTAGCTAGAGTTTTAGCAGTTTGTAATGAAAATTGAAATCAACAGGCAGTAGCTCAATCGGTAAAGCGTAAGGATTTCCGTATTTTTCACGTGGAGGTGAAGAATACGAGTTCAACTCATGCGAAAATCAATATGAAATTTTTCCTTGTTGTCCTAAACAGAAATTGAATTTAAAAATTCTTTATATATTACTTGTTAATTCATTAAAAATGTTATTAAAATTTCAAAAATTTATTCCGCAGTCAAAATTCTTATCCTTCTAGAGAAATAAGTGCCAGATTTAGTATGTCCATGTCAGATGGCCTGGCCGGTAGAGCACATATTTAATCAACATATCATTCTATATTCTTAGAAGAAATTTTAAAAACGTGAGTGGCAACATCCATGTGAACAAAACATGTCAGATGGCCTGGCCGGTAGAGCACATATTTAATCAACATATCATTCTATATTCTTAGAAGAAATTTTAAAAACGTGAGTGGCAACATCCATGTGAACAAATGCAATGAATATAAGTATAGCAGATATCTTCACAGCATTGTGGACAACACGGAGTAATATTTAAAAATTTTCTCTCTGTACAAATTTAGATTATAATCCTATGTATGAATTTGATGCAAAATGGTAGCATATATTAATATAATTCGTATGTAATTGGTATTAGAAAAATATGCAAT
>JAPMOR010030229.1:0-15465 GCA_026543865.1 Argiope aurantia | reverse complement strand
AAAATATAAATTCCAAATATGTTAATAATTGCAGATTTACCAACAAATGAACCCTTTGGACTTGAATGCTTTCTCTCAGTCACCATTCAAGACAGTGCATCATTTTAACATTCTTTTAATAATTGCAGATTTACCAACAAATGAACCCTTTGCACTTGAATGCACTTTCCCTTTGCAATTTCTCTCAGTCACCATTCAAGACAGTGCATCATTTTAACATTCTTTTTATTTATTATATTTTAATTGTTAAAAATGATACATAATGTTAGAAAAGATGTAGATTCATTTTTCAGGGAAACTCAACTTAAAATAGCTGCAGGTATTTATTTTTTTGATGTAATAAACTGGTTCATGTATTAAGTGAATAATTATCCTTCCGGGTGCAAAGGGTAATGATATTTGCATGTCTTCGTGTTTGAAGAATAATACCAATTAAGATTATTGCGATCACAATGAAATATAAACTTTTTAGTATATTTAATTTACGCTTCAAAATATCATCTGTGGTTTTATTGTCCTAAATCTTTTCAATTCTTTAGAATTTAAAATTGTTTTAAAAAATCTAAAATTGCCGGCGTTCTGGCATAAGGGTAGCGTGTCTTCCCCGTGATCTGGGCGTTCCGGTTTCGAGCCCCGATTCAGACATGGTTGTTGTACTGTGTTCTATCTGAGAGGTGTGTGAATGCGCCCCCTTGTAAAGGGGGTTGTACATGTGACGCATGAAGTAGCTAAGCCGTACTCTTGACCCTAGTCGGTGCTACTGAAAAAACAATAGACGCTCACTCTGCTTAAATAGCTGACAGATAACATATTATTTTACGGCTACTTTAAACTTTTAATACAAATAACATTAGTAAATCATCTTCTATAAAGGTAGAGATAATCATTAGCTAAATTTGAATTTAGTCCATTCATTGAAATATATACTGATGTGCCTTCTTCGACCAATACTGTAGCTATTGTCATCAGTATACATATTTATTATTACAATAGTTTTTTTTCTTCAAATTTTGTCGAAAAAAACTGATACCAGTATTTTTAAATTAATTTATAATAAAATGTCTATTTTACACATAATTTTAATGAATTCTACAATTTTTTAGGCAATTAATTTCGTGATGAAATGATTTCAGACAGAAAATAGATTAAATTGTCAATTACTGAATGATAAAATTTGTGATCATATTGAAAGCCTTGCTGTCTTTGAAAAAAAATCACTTTTCAGAGACTTTTAAATATGATGTTTATATTATGTTAATATTAGATTGTTTAGATCGGTCTCTAAGGGTTTATAATTAAAAATTTATACACGAATATTTATCTTAGGCATAACTTTTCAACACTGGAGATTATACATTGCAAACTGCTTTACACGGCTTACATGCTAATAAAGGTAAACATGTGGGTGTGAGTATTAGAGTTCTACAGATCAGATCATTTTGACTGAGATCTGCAATAGTCGCAAATATGTCTCCAAAAGGATCAAAATGTGTACTTAAGAGAAATTCTGAAATTTGAATTTAAATTTCAGCTAAAAATTTGGCTGAATTTTAGTGTTTTACGAGATAATTTTCAAAAATACAATTGTTTCAAAGTTGTTTTATTATTGAAATAAATTTAATAATCATAGAAATTTTTCTTGAATTTGAACAATTTTTTTTAAAAAAATTGCCCATTTAACAACTACAAATTTTCTGTGTTTTTAAAAGACGAATAAAAAAGTAAATGAAACTTCAGGAAAAACACTTCTCGAATTGTAGAAATTAAATGAACCCTACATTTAATGACGTTACGAAGCCATAGAATTGGCCACTAGGAGATAATAAAAACTTGAGAACATTTCATAACAATCATTCTTCAATATGGCAATTTCTTGGAAATCTCTGCAACGACAATATACAAAGAAACTGGGTGTATTAGTATAGTTCTTAATAATACAAGATGATGAAGGTTTCAATTTTCTAGATATTACTTGTTTAAAATGACTGACGGAATGGCTTAGTTGCCAATTACAGCAATGAACCGACGACTGTCAGCACTTGGAGAAAGATGATGAATAATCTGGTTTTAGAAATGTGTTAAAAGTTAACTTATGTTTCCAAAGATGAAGTCCATTTCACCCAGTCACGAGATTCGGATTGTTGGCACTCCTAGCAATGTTGAAATTTTAAATGATTTTTTAGGATATTTAAAAAAAAATATTCTTATTCAGCACAAGTAAAAAAAAATTGCATTTCGTACAACTAGCCTGCTTTATTTAACTAAAATGCTGAATGGTTCAAAACTCAGCAAAGGAACTGAGACAGGATATGGGAACCAAAAATGCCAAACAGATGTCCATGTGTTTTAAAAATGAAAAAAATTATAATCTGATTTATTTAGAGGTGCTAGTTAAAGGTTCCTGGCTACACTATAACACAAATTTCAGTGTGATAACGGGACCTAATATATTGTCATTGAAAGACAATGCGAAGAAAAAACGGTTGTACAAAACCCCTTACTACCATCACATACAGTCGATTTTCCTGACCTAGTTGATTGGAATCGGTGATAATTGCAACTGCCAATGACATTTCCTCAACACACTTGGGGACAATGCCGAATTGCAACACAATCTTGTGAGTGGGAAAATTGTTGAGGAGCTTACAGCATGAGTGCTCTCTCTGGAATTTTCTGGCTTACTCTCCAATTAAGAACTGATCCCCCTCACTCCACATAAAATTGTGTACCTTTGGTAAGGCTGTAGATGCCTTCCATGACATTAGTAAAGAATAATTTGGGAATAGAATCTAACAATTTTGCTAAATCCATCGTGCGAATATGTATGCTAAAAATCTTTTTGCCTACCTAATGAGATCAAAACCTGACACGGAACTAAAGTTGTAGTCACAGGATAACATATCGAATTTCATTGATTTAAGTCAACCCTTTATTTGTGTTTACAAGCATGTAGAAATACAGACAAATAGATGGTCAATCCGTCTACAGATTTCATTCAAAATTTCATAATCTTATATATTTTAGATACTAAATTCTATATATCTAACTCTTTGCATTTTGGAGCTATTCAATTAATTTGTGACCGAAAAGCCAAATAGGCCTTTCCTAAATGGATTTCTTTCAAAAGTTGATAAAAAGCGGGAAATTTGTTACCAAGTTCATATACCAAATTTCATCCATCTTGGTCAATGCGTTTTTGAGTTATCGAATTCACAGGTAGACATAATGATAAAAATGCCTTTTTCGAAATGTGAATGTGAATTCGAATTTTTGGATGATTTCATTTCTTCCTGTTTACTTCATGAATAAGAAAGTAAAAAATGAGAGGCAGGCACTCTCCTACTTCAGCCCTTTTTCGATAGTTCTAAATTGATAAGATTTTAAAAATATGATGCTATGTGACATAGATATTTAAAAATGTATAAATTATTAATTAAGAAAGGCATCCAGCAGAAAATAAGCTATTTAAATCAATAAATTTGTCATCAAATTTTTTTAATATTTATTTTGAATCCTTTTATTTTATCAATGAAATATATTGAAAGGACCTCAAAGTTTTTTGAACTTGCGGTTCTTTATGAAGCTGGTTGGTTTTGAGGAATGATCAGGTTTTGAGGAACTTTAAACGAGCAGTTCTTGCGTGTGTATACATACACATATATAAATTTATTTCATGTATCTCGGAAACTTTTCTAATGGTTTGCATCAAATTTTATATTTAGATAAGACTTTGCTTTTTAAGTTCACTTATGTAGGTATATTTCCCGAAAGAAGCACGGTTTTACACAATTTTTTTTTATAACTGAATATCAGAATAAGTAAGTTCAGCTTTGTCTTCCAAGTGTAAACAGTGCAGTATGGTGGTCAGAACAAGATGAATGAGTTGCGTTTTGTGCGTCCTTGGTTCAAATTATGCTTTTCGATTAATTTTTTTTACTTTGTATTTATATTTACTATTTTTGCTTTTTAAGTGTGTGTGTATACATATATATTATGGCTTTTCTGAAAATATACGATTTTGCACACACAAAACATTATTTTATATTAGAGCTTTTAGAGCTCAGACTGACAACGTAATACCTCGAACTCAATTTCATAAAAGAAAAACTGAGGGTAAATTCAAAAATATAAGTGATGTTAGATAAACTGTAAAATGAATACTGTAATATAGCAGATTGTTTCGAATAACGTGTTAAACTAAGTGCATTCATGATTTTCTTTTACTTAAATGACCAGTTCATATGTAAGTAAAATTGAAAAGTATCCATATGTAATCAGTATGCGATTCGTATCTAAACATTTTTTCTGAAAAAACACACAAAAAAATCTGTCAGGCGAAGCTTGTTCTTTCAGGCACTGTAAGACTTCATATGTCATTCGGATGTATTAGAAAAAGCAAAGATTGTAGGCCAATAACTGGCGAACACTCTTTATTTGGTGCAAAGTTACCCGTGGACAATACGGGAACAGTTTACAGTGCAAAAGTTTATAGTAATTATTAACTCAACGCAATATCTTGTGCAATATAACAGCATTCGTGAAGAATTGCATGCTCTTCGCAAGAAATTAAAAGTTTAGTTTAGTTATATTAACGTCCCGTTTTAAAGCAACATTAGGGCTATTTTGGAACGGATTTAGTAATTTTAAATCGCGGTTAGATGACGACACCTGAGCTGGCATCTCTCTCTCCACACCACGCCACACCAGTGGGAGGACATTTGGCCCAGACGGTTTTAACTTTTACCAGACCCGCTTACACGACGGTTCTTTGGTGGAACCGGATCACGAACCTGAAACCCTCCTGTTCTGAGACCGAGACCTTACCACCAGACCACCGCAACCCGTAAGAAATCGCAAATTTTAATGATTGCAGTTGAAATCTAATTATAACGCTGTCATATAGCACTCTTTTGTTTATCCGTGTGGTATTGTGTTTATATTTTTCCACATAAGCCTTTTCGAGATTCCTACTTTTGTTTGACAGCTTCTTCTCAAGTTCGAATTATTATGTATGTATTATGTTTATCAGATTACACTGGGTGACGATATTGAATAAGAGTTTATACATTTAACTTTTTGATAAGAATATGAAGAAATACAAAATACTCTATCTAAAATTTTATAAAATATCAAGTATGATTTTTAGTTGCTTGTTGAGAAAATTCTAAAATGTTTTGTTCATAAAAATGGCCATTTTATCCTTGATGCTGAAAATTTTCAAAGTGATCTTTTTATGTTCGAATGCTTACAAAATTAGTTAATATAAATTATTTCTAATCTCAAAAACAGAAAGATACTTCGATTCATGGAAAAGAAATATCATTTACACTATTTCTCATTAACAATTGAATCTACGTATTCAACCATTTTTTCAAATAATACTAGACATGGATTTTAAAATCCAATTTGCCATCATAAAGTCTTACTGTGATGATAAAATTGATAAAAAAAACTTTCAATAATCAGTTTAAAACTTCCGAGACTGTTTTGAGCTTCTGTTTATTGCTTTCTTCTTGGACTAATGTGTCAGAATTCACAAAACCAAAAAAATGCACTAGAAATTCAAGAAACTGTATCCACTATATGCAACAGCGAAGGAAAAGATCTTGAAATGGTACTACATTATTCCGCTGAATCTCCTAAGAGAAATTTCAAAACTACAGATATTGTCCTATCTTTTGTTACTTCTGGGCAAGGAACGATCAGAGAGTTCCTTGACTGAGCAATAAAGTTTATTGTTTTCTAACAAAAAAGAAACGTTGAAAATTATATTGGAGGAATACTTTCCCTCTTTTCAATCCTTGGGCGTATCATTGGGCGAGTCACAAGATTTGCTCCCAATAGGTTGAGACAATAAATTGTGTACTTTTTGAGCTGTTTGAAAGAAGAAGAAAAATGCAATCTATTTATCTGATAGTTTTTTCCATATAAAAAGAAAAAGCAACAAGGTAAGTACATCTCTTAAAGAGTTAGCAGTTAAGAGGACTGTGTTTTTGTGATTTACTGAAATTAAACTCTTAATATCCACTCGTACTTTTATTACTTTTATTGCGTTTAGTTCTCCCATTCTAGAAAAAACATTGAGTTTTGCAGCCATTTTTTATTGTCCGCACACACATATATCTTTTGCCAAGTTAACCTCTCTGACCTCGACCAAAAAGAAGAATGTACTCTGCTTTGAAGATCCTCCAAAAATAGTATCATTTCACTTGTCATAACATTCGAGTATTTGTTGTTGTTTTCTAATGGCACCTGTCAGACAAGCCCGCTGACGAAATCAACGATTTTAACCCGAGAGAGAGTCTCTTGTTTTAGTAGCTCCAATTAGGGCCAAGGAGTACGTCTTAGCTACTCACACGTCACATTCGCAATCCCCTTTTACAGGGAGGCACATTCACACACCTCACAGATAGAACACAGATGAAGAACAACCATGCCAGAACCGGGTCTCGAACCCAGGACGCACAAATCACGGGGAAGACGCGCTACCCCTATGCCAGGACGCCAGCACATCCGAGTATTTAGTTCGCTTAGTTGTATTTTATGAATGTGGTTCATTTCAGATAGATTAGCGTACCGTTTCTAATAAATTCTACAAACTACTAAGATGAAGATTGAACTCCTCGTGACTTAAATATGTTCCAGTTCTGTATACATAAATATCGGAATTTAGTAGCAAACATACGCTGCACTGTAAATCCTGAATATTCCACATTTGAACCACCGCATGATTCCTACTTTTTATATTGCAATGAAAATTATCCATTGAGTGTGCAATGGAAGATATCCAAAACTCGGTAACGCATAACGACGTTATATATAACAAAAAACGCAGAGAATTAGGAAAAACATAGTCAAGACTTATGCGAAGAACATCACTTGTAGAAACTCATTATACAAGCAGACTGAACACAGTAATGCCACTCGAATATGGTCAAAGAGCTTGTTCTGTTATCAACAATACAAAGAAATAATTGATGTTCTTTTTGAATTTTTTTAGAAGAATCATTGCATCTAACTTTTAATTAGAGATTTTGCTTTATTCTTGTATTTTCCAGATCCTTCATTTTTGCCGCTATGTTGCCAAATGGTTGTCAAATTTATTGCAAAGATCATAGGATACTTGATTCAGCATTCATTCATTATCTATTAAGAATATTTATAAATCCCTCTTTTCTCTGATGATACTAATATTGTGGGAAAGTAATATTATAGATTTGCATCAATATGAAGTTTTGAATTCTTTAATTGTAAAAGTAGTATTGAGGGTCTTTTAATAAGCTTTAGGTAAAGGATAGAAGGAAAACAGAAATTTGTCATAAGGTTCTCTAAATATAATAGACCAGAGTTTTACATAAAACTTTGAACACCTTTTGTAACGTCACTGTAACTTTCATATGTCTAATTGTTATTAATAAAAAAGTGTCTTCTTCATATTCGTACTGCTCTTTAATTTATAGTGGTTATGACATAATGATGTCTTATAGAATATAAACAGAAATCTGATTGAAAATGGTTCAAAGCTGGTAGTCTTGAAGGACAACGATCTATCACAAGTTACCGTGCAGAACTGGAATGTTTAATTAAAAATATGTTAAAATTTTATGAAAAAATTTGTCCAAAATAGTTGATCTGATACATTATTTCCATAAAACTAAAGTAAATACAATAACTTTTTCTTTCTGAAAAGTTCAAATAGTTGCTTCTGGAAAAAAGGCCTTATACATTACAAGCTAATGGACATGTATAGGTAAAACAATTGGTGTTATACAGAATGACGCATTCACTTGCTGTATACATTTATGCAAAAAAGAAACAAATTTACATATTATTCTTTCAATTTCTTTTCAAATTAAATATACATGTATGAGTCCTGTTTTTTATTTATTTTTTTCTTTATTCTCCAAAAAAACTAAACATTCTCCTCTCTAAAATAGTCTTGATAAATCATATCATCACCTCACGCTTTAGTTGTACCAAAAATAAGGACTGAATTGGTATAATAATTCCAGTGATTAATTACCTGACTAATTGAAATCTTTTCACTAGGTTAGGGATGGCAAACCAATGGCACATAACATAATATTTTGGGCACGTCACCGATCAAAACGGTTTGCATTTTAGTTCAAAATAACCAAGTTCGTAATGAAGTATTACAGCTCCTTTTATATCGCTATGTCTTGACGAAAGTACTGAATGTCACTAAATCTACATGTTTAGCAGTTTTTGCTCGATATTATGTAGGAACCGTCATTAAGGAAGAATTAGTTGCAATAATATCGTTGCTAACAACTACAAAGGGCACAGATACTTGTACGACTTTTAAAAATTCTCTTGCTGTGAAAGAAATTGATTTGAAAAGAATTGTTTCTGTAACAACTGATAATGCTCCAAATATGGTGGGCTAAAATATTTTCATTAGTTTATTTCAAACAGACGTAATACATTCGATTCTTGAATTCCACTGCATTATTCACCAACAAGCCTTGTGTGCTAAGAGTGGTTTAACATCTCTTGATAATGTAAATCCGTTGGTCACAAAAATAGTCAATCTCATATCGTCGCAGACTTTAAATAAGCGAAAGTTTGATGCTTTGTTGGATGACTTAAACTCGATGTATAATGGTATACTAATGTTTAATAATGTTCGCCGGTGCAGCTGTGGGAACTTACTTCAACGATTTGTTGACTGCTTGCAAGAAATCAGACAGTTTTGGCAAAATGAGGGGGAAATTGAACTATACCCACAGTTGCTGGATGTTATGTGGCTTTCAAAATTGATATTTTTGACAGACTTATGCCACCAATTCAATGAATTGAACGCAAAGCTTCAAGGCCCCCCCCCCCCCCCCAATTATCGTTATGATGGATCTCATTCGCGCTTTTAGTGCTAAACTGCAGGTTTTTAGAAACAATATTATTACAAGAAACTACATGAAACTATTTTTTTCCAAACTTGAAAAAATATATCAAAGACTTAAATTCACATGAGAAACTAGACGAAGAAAAAGTTATTAAAGAATTTAATACCGTAAACGTATCTTCAAATCAATGAATTTTCAGCGAGATTGTCTCAGTTCAAAGAATTATCGGAAACCTAAAGTTTATTATGTACCCCGATGTGACTTCATTTGATAAACTAAATTTGTCCCAATTCGATTGGTTGGAAATTGAAGAATTTGAAATGCAACTGATTAATTTCCAGTCTAGTTCAATATAAATTCAAAAATTTATTGAAACAAGGAAAAAGTTGGAATTAATTGAAACAGAAAGATTAGCAAGCAGAATATGTAAAAATGCCAGTAACGGAATTTTGGAAACATGGAATTCGATTCCAGACACATTTAACTGTTTGAAGAACCTGGCTCTTGTTATTTTAACCATATTTTCATCTATCTATGCCTGCGAGTCATTATTTTCAGAGATGAATAACATTAAAGACTCTCTTAGAAACCGTTTGGCAGATGATTCCAATTCAACATGTATTCTGCTAAAAGTAACATCTTGCAAACCTAATATAAGTTATTTGTCATCTAATCCAGCAACAAAAGTTTACGTGTTTATACGTGTAATTTGAATTACAAGTATAACTAAAACATTTGCTACTAAACAGTTGAAAATGTATTTTTTTTGTTGTATAAACAAAGCGTCTTGAATTGTTAGTATTTAGTTTTATCAATAATCATAAATCAAAATTACTTGACGGCATGTCTATACCTCATTAAACATTTCTTTAGAAAAAAATGGCACATTGATCCATAAAGTCCGCCTTCCCTGCCCTAGGCCAATGCGTATCCCTGTCTCTTAAGCCCAAAACTATTGAAAAATCAACCATTCACGCCAATAACTCAGATCCACACAATTTATGATCAGATCCAATTATGGCTAGAGCATCTAAACTAAGCATGATACTAAACACCTAAAAATAATTACCTGCTGCAGCGAGTCGCTTTTATAAAGTGTTTTTTCAGCGCCGCAATGGAGTGGAAGGTGTAATATAAAGCTCGCATTGCATTGTTATGCCCATGTAGAAAAGAAAACACCTTTTTAAGCTTTACAGTTTTCTTCCACTCTTTACGCTTGCTAATGTTTTTCCATCGTGTATGTAGATTTGTAGAGCGGATGTTATGTGGTGATTTCCGTGCTTATGGTTTAGTATGCCATATCACTTAAACAATTTTACTAAGGATGTACTTTCTCTTATTTCGGCCTGGTTATATCAAAGTAGAGAAACATTCCTCTCTCGTTTACATGCAATAGAGCTGCTTTTTCTTATGCGCTTCGTTTAAATATTGTTCTCCGTTCTACAAATCCCGGTACAGCTCTAGTTTAGTTATCCATGGAAAGAGATTTATTGAAAGCTGCAATCCAGCATTAAATCCAAATCAGTTTTAACGCCCATTTTTAATGTTTCCTGCTTTATAAATCATAAAACAATATGCTAAATTTTTCAACTAATTTCAAATTTGCAATGAAATCGTCATTGCTTAATAAAATCGTCGTATTGATAGGAAAATAGTTTTTAAATCAGAATTTTTTTTAATTAAATATGGAATCAAGCCGTATTTTTCTGAGACTGTTACACTTGATATATCCAACGTTTAATTATCTGCTGTGGAGCATGCACGGATGTAACTAACAATAATTTAGCAGAAATTGGCAAATCAGGAAATATTGTCATGAAGCTGATGGAACCATATTTAAATAAAGATCATGTTTTGGTCACCGATAACTGGTATTCAAGCCCCGCATTAATTTCGCTCCTACATCATAATAAGGCACGTGCATTTGAAACCACGAGGAAAACCAGACTTGGAATGCCCAATATATCCAGTAAATTATGCAAAGTAGGAATGGAATTTCAGTCTACGGATAAAATGTTTGTATTAAAATGGATGGACAAAAGAGAAATTCTATTGTTATCATTCTGCTGACTATACAGAAACAAAAAGAAATTATGTTAAAACGGGGAGATCAATATAAAAACCAAGTGTTGTAAGTATACTACAATCTCGTTATGGGAGCAATAAACAAAACTGATATGATTTTAAGTTCCATTAATACTTTTCGCAAAACGCTGAAATGGTATAAGAAATTATTTTTCCATATGCTGAACCTTCCGATTTACAATGCTTACATACTTTACAAAATTGCGTCCAAAAAGAATATAACACAAATAGCACAATTTTATTTATGTCTCATTCGTGAAATTATACTTACATATCCAAAAGAAAACGTGTGTAGCAATAAGTCTGGAGGCCGAACCGCATGCAACGATAATCTCTTACGATTAGTTTCAAAACATTTTCCATCCAAATATACCAATCCCATAGAAAAGCGGCAGAACGGTCGGCGGAAATGTGTGGCTTGCAGCAAACACAAAAAGCGAACCGAAACATGATTGAATGTAAAGACTGTAACTTTGGATTATGTATTGAACTCTGCTTTAAATTATATCATACAAACGAAAATTATTAAAAATTGTTGACAATCATCTAAGATTGTTAAAGATAACTAAAATTGTTGTTATTATTAATGTTATTGTTTGATCGGCGTGTCAGCCAACCGCCTCAGAAAAATAACCTGAAAAATCGCTTGGAACGATCCGTGTATCGTGTTATCCGCGTGGTAGATCTTCCACCGTCACGATGGCTGCTTAGAGTGCAGTTCCTTCTCCTCTGCGAAAGAGTTAAAAACGAAATTCGAATTTGTACTGTTTTTCCCTCTGATTTAATCAAAAATTCAAAAAAAAATCTTTTCTATTAAATTGAAATGCATTTCTCTTAATTTTACCAAGCTTTTTAAAATACAAAGCAATTTTTTTAAGTGAATAAAAAAAATCTACTCTTGCATCACGTAAAAAAAAGTTTCTTTTGCCAGATCAAAACAACTGAAAGATCCATCAACTGAATAATTTTAATTAAATGCAAAACCTTAATGTCAAATCTTAAGCCCCAAGATCAGCATAGAGCCTATGCTCTTTAACTCCGTTAAGACTGTACTAGGCGAGAAGACGTCAACAAATGCAAGAAGTGGAATAAAAACCTAAAAGCTTAACAAGACATGTTCTTCTCTGCTGTTGGGTACACTGTGTTTGTCGGCGAACGCTATGTCAAATCTTCTGCTCCGTTGCGACGCTTAGGGGACAGAAAGCATCTCACAATTGTTGTTCATTGTGGCAGAAACTATTTGCAGATGCCATGTTTTCCTGCCCCTTTAGGTTTAGCTCGAGGTGTAAATAGTTGGTTAGAATTTAAAGGGCGGAGATACGCATCGTTATAGAGATAAGATTTTGATTGCTCAAGCAATTCTCTACAATTATAGTTCTATTTGATTCTGAGTTGTTTTGAAGGAATTAGGAAGGTGATTTCTTAATATAATTCATTAAGTTATCTTTGGAGGAGCGGGTATTTTGTTTTTGAAAAATATGCACAGATAAGATATTAATCATGTTAAAAATACGCTTAGAATATAAAATAATTCCCCCTTTGTTGCTGATATTTTAAGAAATTGAGTGTCCATGTTTGTAAAATGGTTGTTTCCATTATAGATGTCATTATTTTCAAATACATATTTGATCTTACAAATATATTTATGTCAATTAAAAATAGAAGAAGGAAATGACTTTGTTGAAAACATTTGCTCAAATTGATTACATCCGTTTATGAATTATTGCATCTTTAATGAAATCAAAAGGCTGGTAGAGTTAAGTGATTTCATAGAAACCATTGTCAACAAAAAAAAATCAAATTCTGCATCAAATATATTTTAAACACGGAACACATATTATCCAATTTTAAATACAATATGCAGGGTGATCATAAAATAAATTTCCCTGTTTGACGGCATTCACAGCCAAAACGAAAGAACGAAATGAAACCGCATTTCTTATACAGATTGTGGAAGGCATGGGAAGATGAATTCCGTAGAAAAATTTACTATTAAAAGTTGCTGATAGCAGAAATGTTGCCGTTGTTGTCACGTAAGAACCAGGGAATTTGCATGTGGGAATTTGCATTGTATATGGGAGGGATTATGTAAAATTAAATTCATAGTGCGTGCGTGACAGCAGGCCATGCATTCCTTGCAAAAGGAAAGAGCACACGACCTGTTAGCAGCTTGTTATTGATTATTGATGTGATCTTGACTGTTGTTCGTGATTGATTGTTGACGTGTTCTTAATATGAGTCTTACCTTATCTCAACGTGTTTTACTGGTAAAGCTGGTGTACACTAAATAACGTAATGCCGTGGATGCTCTTAAGAAAACTTGCATGTCTTATGTCCAGAACATAAGACGGACTGTTACGAATATCGAAATTGACAGTTTACACTCAGCAGTGGTGAACGTCACACACCGTATGCAATATGCTGTACACAGGGAAGGTCAGCATATTGAAAATGTTGCACAGCATTCAGCGGACCTTGATATTGATGAATAAAAGGATTTTTTATGGGTTTCATGAATTCATTCATAAATATACTCCCACAACGCCAGTATTTCCCCTATCGGCAACTTTCGTTATTAATTTTTTTTCTGCCGAATTCATCTTGTATATAAAATGTGGTTTCATCTCGTTCATTGGTTTTAGACTGCAGATGCCATCAAACAGGGAAAGTTATTTTGTGGCCCCCATGTACTTAAAGCATCTCAGGTAGACAAATAACAAATACAAACTACTTAATAAACGAAAGAATTGCATTTAAATTAGTGTAGAAATACGAAAATGACCCACGAGACAGAATATTAAGCAAATGACATCAAGACGTTTGAAAGGAGGGGGGTTTTAGCGCCATCATTTCTTTTATCCTATCTTTTTACTTTCTCGTATACATAATATAGAGAAAGTATAGTAATCGTCAAAATTGAAATTTTGATGTATCTTAACTTTTAGACACCCTGAGTTCTAAAAATAAATTCTTGGAAAATGTCTGTCTGTGACAAAGATAACACAAAAACGCTTTTAGCCAGATGGTTGAAAATTAGTATACGGTATTTATACCAAATTTGTAGACTTTCGCCAAATTTTGAGTAAAAATCTGTTGTGAGGAAGTCTGTCGGTCTGTTCTTTCAGAAATATGTTAACGCGATAGTTCAAAAAACGGAATGACTTAAATATACCATAATATGTATAGTATTTCGTGGCTACAAGTGTAGTTTTGTGTTAAATCATTGATTCAATAGATTGAGAAAAACGTGTCTAAAGCACATTGCCATCCATTGTCAAAAACACTCGCCAAGGATGATACGATAGATTCAGTAAAAAGGCTAATTTCACGCCTGCAGTTAACATTCCGTACCTGTTATAGGCAAGGCGTTCCCTCTTGTGACAAGTTTATTAGAGAGTATGCGAGGAAGTTTTGGGGAGACCTATTTTACTCGTTGAGATTACAAGAAGTTTCTTTCAGTACGAAGAGCAAAATAGCAGAGCTGAAGGTGAAAAATTTACAAGATCTTCGAGTTTGGGAATAAAGCACGTGGTATCAAGGAGAAGATAAATAGGTGGATTGCAACAATGAGGAGATTTTCATTATCTCATTGATTGGAATTCTACTTTCTCACCACATAATGGATTTTTCTGAATAAACCGAATATCGAGGGAGAAGTTAAAAAAATTATGTAACTTAGAATATGACTATGGTCAAACAGCAGATCCATCAAGGAGAAAAACAGATAGCAAAACATTTTAGCCATTATATTTAATGGAATTCTACTCTTCTGTGACGATGATTGGTTTCTATTCGAAACAAAAATGAAACAGCAAAGGAGAAAGTGAAAATTTACATAACCGGTTAAAATAAAGATTCCATTGCTTTGATTCAAAGTATGTAATTTATCATATGACAAATTCATCGCGAAAGAGTGGAATGTGAATTCTAGAATCTACATTGAAACAAAAAAAAACTGAAATTTTAGGAAAATGCAGCGATTTGTTGGAGACTTAAGATCATGATTTGCTTAAATTATTATTATCATCGAAGAATTTCCTTAATGACGCATCAGAAACAGTCAAAAATGTCTCCAAGATTTAAAAAAAAATACTACCATTTAATGAAATTTTCCTTCATATATAAAAAGGTGCAAAGCCTTTATAATGAAAATTTCTAATAACTATAAAGTAAAAATGCTCGTATTTCTCTAATGCTTCGTGTCCAATTTGATGAAAACAAAAAAATAAGAGATAAATACAACAATTTTTGCATTAGAAATTACTACTCGACTATAACACATTACGACAAGCTTCTTAAAAAAAATTATTTTATCAAATTTCTTTGTCAAAAATTATTCAAACTTAAAAGCCCCAAATCTGTTCAGGACCATTAATTTTTAATCAACGCAAATCGAAAGTAAAATTAAGAGCAAAAAGTCCAATCCTCGTTTTTTCATTTTTTTAACAATGCGTTGAAAATGTGTTAGCTTTATTTGATTGCTATGCAAGCATTAAATTGTTTGGATCTTTTTTTT
>JAPMOR010030211.1:13524-34713 GCA_026543865.1 Argiope aurantia | reverse complement strand
ATGAACCCACACGTACCTTTCATACTCTTGATTTGGCCTTTTGCTCCCCCGAACTTCTACCATTGCTTGATTTCAAGGTCGAAAGTGATCTAAATAATAGCGACCACTTTCCGATAATAGTCTCTCATGCTGAGAGGAACGGTGAGACTCAAACTTCCCCACGTTATCTTTTCCAACGAGCAGATTGGGTAGCTTTCTCTCGATTGGCAGAAATTACTAAAACTATGGTTAGTATTGAAAACATTACAGAAGCGGTACAAAAGGTAATAGACTGTATAATACTTGCTGCTGACAATACTATTCCAGAGAGCTCTCCTCGTCCACGTAAATTTCGTAGACCATGGTGGAATAGAGCATGTTACGACAGCCATAAAGAACAAAAAAGGCGGTGGAATATATTTCGCCGGTATCCCACAATAGATAATCTAGTTGCTTTTAAGCGTGCCAGAGCTAATGCTCGTCGCACTCGCCGGCAAAGTCAGAGGGAATCTTGGATACACTTTATTTCCTCAATTACATCTTCGACATCTAGTGCAAAAATTTGGAAGAAAATTAAAGCTGCGAATGGGATATACAATGAGTTTTCCTTTCCGGTATTAAAAATTGGAAATACTCAGTATTCATCCCCGGCAGATATAGTCAATATCATTGGACACTCGTTTGCGCAAGTGTCATGCGCAGACTCGTATAGTCCAGCTTTCCTTGAGACTAAGAGACGCGCTGAACAGAAGTCTTTAAATTTTGAAACCAACAGGCATCTTCCATATAATTCGCCATTCACGATGTTTGAATTGAAAACGGCTTTAAACGAAGTTCGTGATACTACCCCAGGACCTGACGGAGTTTCATACAATATGCTTCGCCATTTGAACACAGTTTCTCTCTCTAATCTTTTACATCTTTTCAATAGAATATGGACTGAGAAACAGTTTCCTTCACAATGGCATGAAGCAATTGTTATTCCGATCCTTAAACCTGGGAAGGTTCCTACCAATCCCTCAAACTATAGGCCAATTGCTTTAACTAGTTGTCTTTGTAAAACGCTCGAACGCATGATAAATGCTCGTTTACTCTATGAACTGGAGAAAAATGGGCATATTTCACCTTTCCAAAGTGGCTTCCGTCGAGGACGTTCTACCAGTGACAACTTAATTATGCTTGAATCTCAGATTCGGAATGCGTTTGTCCGGGTTGAGTTGAGTTGAGTTGTGTTTTCTGGCGCAAGAGCCATGCTTGGCCATGCTGCGCCAATCTAAAAGTTTTTAATAAATGAATTTTTTATAAACCAAGATCAGCGGTATAAAGAAAAAAACGCATGAAACAGACACAAATAAACAGAATAAAGATGAAACAGACACGAATAGAATCGAAACTATGATTCATGAGAATACAAAACAAAGAAGTAATTCATTGAATCTTTTAAAATCACTAAAGGAGAACAAATATGCTAAATGCAAGTGAAAAAATTAATAGCTTTTAAAAAATTAAAAATATTTGGGTGATATTTTTCACCCACCAGGTCTTGTAATGTTAAAGATTCTGAGTTAAAGAAACGAGCACGATAAGAATTAAAAACAGGACATTCAATTAACACATGTTGAACAGTAAAAGGAACTTTGCAATTGTTGCACATGGGCGCATTTTCTCCAAATATGAGATGTTTATGGGTGAAGCGCGTATGCCCTATACGGAGACGAGTCAATTGAACATCCATCTGCCGTATAGGATGAACAGGCCATAAAGCAATGTCCGTTTTAATGAAATGCAATTTATTTTGGATCTGCAGATCCCATGAAATTTGCCAGTTAGAACATATGTGGTGAGAGATGAACCTTTTAATGTCACAAAAGGGAATTCCTATGCTTAAAAAGGTTGTTGCAGATTTTGCAGCCAAGTCTGCCCTCTCATTTCCCAAGATGCCGACATGACTCGGAACCCAACAGAAAATGATTTGAAATCCATCATTCTGCAGCAGTCTCAGAGTAAACAAAATTTTAATAGCAATCGGATGTATCCGATTGTCGTAATGTGAAAGTGTCTCCAAAGCACTCATGCTATCAGAATAGATAATAAATTTACGCTGAGTCGAGGGTGAAATTTTCTGTAGAGCACAAAAAATTGCCACCAACTCAGCAGTAAAAACGGAGCAGCAATTATGAAAACGGTGGCTCAGTGTATCAGATGGAAATATTATGCCACATCCGGCATGACCATCCGATTTCGAGCCGTCCGTGAAAATTGGATCAAAAGAAGAATATCAATAGCGATGGTAGGAAAATATCTGTTGGAAAACAACAGGAGCAGTTGAGGATTTATCGAATCCAATGAAAGGATTCAAGTAAGAAAATTGTGGGATATCCCAGGGTGGGATACTATAGATGTCAATAGCTTTAACACGAATCGTGTTAAGGTCCGAGTCATGCAGGAGCAATTTGGCTCTTTCACAAAATGGAAGGATGTGAGAAGGACGGGCATCATAAAGTCGACGAAGACTTACTGGCAATGACATTTGGCTCAAAGGATGTTTCGGAACAGATTTCGTTCGAAAATAAAATGTGGTAGACAATTTCTGTCGCCTTAAAGAAAGGGGCAGTTGGTGACATATAACATGGAGGCTTTCAACTGGAGATGTACGGAACGCACCAGAGCAAATACGCAATGCAGAATGATGGACGGTATCCAGTCGCCGCAAAACAGATGAGCGGGCGGAACCATATATCATGCATCCATAATCTATCCGGGAGAGAATGATTGCCTGATAAATCCGGAGAAGGGAGATTCGATCGGCACCCCATGATGTTTTTGAGAGGACCTTTAAAATATTTAATGATTTCTCACACTTCTTCCGCAAATATAATATATGCGGAAGGAAGGTGAGTTTCCGATCGAAAGTTACTCTTAAAAACCGTACTTCATTCACCACAGGAATTGGAATATTTATAATTCTAATACAAGGATCCTGGTGAATGTTTCTTTTCCGACAGAAGTGAACGCAACTGCGTTTCACTGGGGAGATGGTGTGGCCATTGTTATTGCACCAAGCTATCACTCTATTGACTGCGTTTTGCAATTGTCGCTCTATTAGTGCCATGTTACTACCTTGGAACGAGATCTGCAGATCATCAACATAAAGGGTTCCATGGACAGATGATGGCAAATGATTTAAAATTTGGCTAAGATGAATAATAAAAAGTGTGACACTGAGGACACTTCCTTGTGGAACTCCCTCAGCTTGAATAAAATCATTAGAATAAGAGTTACCGACTCGAACTCGAAAAGAACGTAGCGTTAAAAAATTTTGTAAGAATATAGGCAAGTTATCTCTAAAACCGAAATTAAAAAGTGTGGAAAGTATGCCATAGTGCCAGGCACGGTCATACGCTTTCTCTATGTCGAAAAATATTGAAACATGGTGGTTCCTCCTAACAAATGCGTTGCGAATTTGGGTTTCCAATAATATGAGGTTGTCAAAAGTAGACCGACCTCTACGGAAACCACTCTGCAACGGGGAGATGCATCCTTGTTTCTCTAGTTCGAAAATAAGACGCATGTTGACCATACGCTCGAAGATCTTACAAAGGCAATTTGTAAGAGCAATCGGCCTGTAGTTCAGAGGGACAGATGGTTCTTTGCCAGGTTTTAAGACAGGAATCACAATAGCCTCTCGCCATTGTGAAGGATATTTCTGCTCAGTCCATATTCTGTTAAAAAGCAGTAACAGATTCGAAAGGGAAATGGTATTCAAATGGCGAAGCATGTTATACGTGATTCCATCTGGTCCAGGGCTGGTATCATGGACCTGAGACAAAGCCATGTTTAGTTCATACATCCTGAATTCACAGTTATATGGAATGGCACTTCGGGCATTGAAGCGCAAAGGCAACCGTTCCGCGCGATTCTTAATTGCCAAAAAATCAGGGCTGTAAGAATCGGTTGAGGAAACTTGTGCAAACGCTTGACCAAGTATGTTAGCAACGTCTAATGGGCTCGAATACATCGTATTACCGGTTTTTAAAACAGGAATAGAAGTTTCTTTATAGATCCCATTAGCAGCTTTTACCTTTTTCCATAAATGTTTACTGGAGATTGAGGATGTAATGGATGAAACAAATTTAGTCCATGCTTCTCTCTGACTACGACGTCGAATACTGCGAGCAAGCGCTTTGGCTCTTTTAAAAGCAATGAAGTTCTCAGTCGTCGGGTACCTTCTAAACCGATTCCAGAGTTTTTTCTGTTTTTTATGACTGTCGCGACAGGCTTCATTCCACCACGGTCTACGAAATTTTCTTAGACGTGGGGAAGTTTTTGGAATGGTGGCGTTAGCGGCGTTAATTATCGTATCAATGACATTTTGTAGGGATTTCGAAATGTCTGCATTACTGACCATGGCCTCATTGATAACTGCAAGTTGGGAAAATGTAGTCCAGTCTGCCCGCTGGAATAGAAAACGCGGAGGACAAATAGTCACACCGCCGCTATCAGCGTGGGAGATTATTAGGGGAAAGTGATCGCTATTTTGTAGATCATCCCCAACAGTGAAATTCAACAACGGTAGCAGCTCAGGAGTGCATATAGCTAGGTCAAGACAATGGAAACGACGTGTGGGCGCATGGAAGTACGTTTGCTCATCATTATTGAGCAGACAGAGACAGTTATCAGCAATAAACTGTTCTATCTGCTGCCCTCGACGGTTTGTACTATCCGAACCCCATAGAATACTATGTCCATTGAAATCGCCAAATATAATAAATGGTTTAGGAAGCTGGCCCACTAAGGTGTCAAGATCCTGTTGACGTATGTTATCATGAGGCGGAAGATAAATGCAGCAGACTGTGACCAAACATCGTACATGAACCTGTACAGCCACAGCCTGAAGAGAGGTATGCAAATTGAGAGTTGTGCTAGGAAAAAGGTTTGATGTGAAAATGCAGACACCTCCAGAACCATGAGATCCAGTGCCTGCATCTTTCCGAATACAGTTATATCCGCGTAATTTGATGGGAATGGTAGGCGTCAAGAGGGTCTCTTGAACACCAAAACAGATGGGATGAAATTTGTTACAAATTGCCTTGATATCCTGAAGTTTGGACCGAAGGCCGCGACAATTCCAAGAGAGGAAGGTACCCATTAAGAGATTCTTGTAATAGCAGAAAGTTTAAGACCAGTCGTTTGAGTTGACGGAGTATCGCAACTCATTTCTAATTCTTCTTCATCCCCTTCAGAAGGATGGAGGGCGATGGTATCGGGACATTTGAGTGTATCACCAAAAACGGAAGTTAAATCCTTTTGGACGATACCCTTCGTCGCCAGTCCCAGTGCGACGGAATTATGTGTTTTTGATAGTTTCATTTTTGAATGCAACTGTTTCGAGGTAAGGCCACGTTTCGCAAGCTTTAGCTTTAAAGAATTTTTGGATTTTGTATTTGATTTAGATCTAACTTGTTTGATATTTTCGGGGATGGTAGTTTTTACAGTAGGATCGGTATCAGAGTCAGAAGATTTATCTGTAGTTTTGTTTTGGGTAACGTATTTAACACAATTGCTGCAAGAACAGTTTGCACAAAAGGGTTTTTTCAAAACAGATGCATATGTTAAGCCGGGTGTGGGAGTTTGAGCTAGAACTTTTTTTCTAGCTTCAGGGTAGGGTATATTTTCTTTAATTTTAATTGATGTTATTTGCTTTTCTAACTGCCAGCGTTCACAATTTCTAGAATATGAAGTATGATTGTCCCCACAGTTTACGCACTTTTCTGGTGCGCAACACTGCTGGCTGTCATGGCCCTTTTCTGCACAACGGGCGCAAGTGAGGGTCCCGCGGCAGTTAGCCTTAGAGTGGCCAAAACGTTGACATTGGAAGCAACGCAGAGGGTTTGGTATGTATTGTCGTACTGGTAGTTTTATGTAGCCTGCATATAGAAATTCGGGCAATTTGGGACTGTGAAAAGTAAGGATGTAATGTTTAGTGGGAAGGAGCTGTCCATCTCGCCGAATATTAATCTGGCGTACATGTGTCACTCCTTGTGGCTTTAGTTCCATAGTTATTTCCTCCAGAGAAACATTAAAAAGTTCTCCACAAGTGATTACACCCTTTGAATAATTAAGTGATGTGTGAGAATTAACAGTGACTGGAATATTTGCTAAAGCTTTTAATTTTATGATTTGCTGGGCTTGCTTTTTGGAGCAGACTTCTACCAGCAAATCACCTGAACGCATTTTACGTATTGAGGAAACCTCGCCGACAACTGCTGCAATGGCCTTTTGCACTAAAAAAGGTGATGGTTGGTTGGTTGGTTAGATTTTAATGGCACAAAAGCCAGACATGGCCATGCTGCGCCAAACGTATGGTAAATATATAAACATATAAAATTACAGTGAATAAAGTTCTAAAATACAAAAAAATGGTTAAGTACTTAAAAGCAAGTGTCACAATATAAAACTAATCATATATGATATAAAAAGCCTATCGATTGTAAAAAAAGGAAGATATTATAGTGAGGATTTTCTCCCACAAGATCAGTCAGAGATAAAATCGTTGTATTAAAAAAGGATTGACGTTGAATGTTAAAAACTGGGCATTCAATTAAAATATGCACAACTGAACAGTGCTTCTGGCATGCACCACAAATGGGTGCGGGTTCACCAAAAAGTAAATATTTATGTGTAAAACGCGTATGCCCAATTCGAAGACGTGTCAGAATAACTTCCTTTCTCCTAATTGAGACACTAGACCATTTACTAACTGTGGGTTTTAACGAATGCAATTTGTTATTTTCCTGCAAATCCCATTGTTGCTGCCACATTTTGTAAATATGTTTCTTAATGTAGCATTTAACATGAGCCAAAGGGACTAATCTGTTAAGTGGGGTTGATGCAGATTTAGCGGCAGAATCTGCCAACTCATTACCTTTAATGCCCACGTGACTGGGTACCCAACAAAACATTATGTCAAATCCTTTGCTTCTCAGATCCCCCAAAAGAAGAAAAATATCACAAATAATCGGATTATTACAGGAATCAGTTTGTTGTAACTGCTGCAAAACACTCATACTGTCGGTGTATATGCAGAAGCAACGGGGTTTTTCGCTCGATATGCGTTGTAAAGCACAAAAGATTGCTATTGCCTCAGCAGTAAATACAGAAAAGGCATCATTAAGCTTATAAGCAAACACGGTATCTTCAAAAGCAATACCGCATCCGACAGAGTAAGTTGATTTTGAGCCATCTGTAAATATAGGGGCATATTGCGAATACAGATTTCGATGAAATTTAAAAATTTGATGATAAACAATCGGTGCAGTGGAAATTTTAAGAAATGATGAAAATGGATTAATATATTTAATGGATGGAATATTCCAAGGTGAAAAATTATAAAAGTTACATTTTTCTACTTGCAGACCAGTCATTGTCGATTGTTCGACGAATGATTTTGTTCTGTTCATAAATGGATGTGTGTTATATGAGCGGGCACGATAAAGTCTCGCAAGGTAAGAATCAAGAAATGTATTCTGCAGTGGATGATTTGGCAAAGACATGACTTTGAAATAATAATTAACAGATAACTGCTTACGTCGCAAGTTAAGAGAGGTTTGATAGCAATCAACATATAAACTCTGGACAGGTGATGTCCGGAATGCACCAGAACAAATGCGTAGAGCAGAGTGGTGAACAGTGTCAAGCTTCCGTAATACAGAGTCACGAGCAGATCCGTACACTACACATCCGTAGTCAATGCGAGATAAGATGACTGCCTGATACACTCGCAGTAAAGAAGTTCTATCAGCTCCCCAAGAGGTATTGGACAAAACCTTCAGGATATTTAAAGCTTTCTCACATTTCTTCCTCAAATATAAGACGTGGGGATGAAATGTGAGTTTTTTTTATCAAAAATGACTCCGAGGAATTTAACTTCATTTACTACAGGTATAATTTGATAATTAATATAAAGTGTTGGATCAGGGTGGAGGCTTCGCTTCCTTCAGAAATGAACACAATTACTTTTACAAGCTGAGATAGTATGGCCGTTCTGTTCACACCAAACCATAATATTATCGATCGCAGATTGAAGTTGTCGTTGTATATAGTTCATATCACTGCCCTGGCAAGAAATCTGCAAGTCATCAACATAAAGGGTACCAGTGATTGGTGGTTGAAGCGATGAAAGAATGCTAGAAATGTGAGCAATAAATAAAGTCACACTGAGTATACTTCCCTGGGGAACTCCTTCGGACTGAATAAATGTGTCAGACAAAGTCGTTCCAATCCGGACTTGAAATTGGCGAAAAGATAAAAACTGCTGAATGAAAGTGGGCAAACATCCACGGAATCCAAAATTAAACAAGGCTCGTCAAATACCATATCGCCAGGTGCGATCATAAGCTTTCTCAAGGTCAAAGAATATAGAAACCAAATGATTTCTTTTAACAAAAGCGTTGCGTATTTGCGATTCAAGGAAAGCCACGTTGTCAATAGTTGACCTTCCCTTTCGGAAGCCACTTTGATAAAAGGAGATACAGCCATTTACTTCCAGTTCGTATACTAGACGTGCATTTATCATGCGTTCTAAGAGTTTGCAGAAACAACTCGTTAGAGCAATTGGACGATAATTTAATGGGTTGCTAGGATCCTTACCAGGTTTAAGGATTGGAATGACAGTTGCTTCCCTCCATTTTGTAGGGAAAAAAGAATTCTCCCAAATACGGTTAAATAATTTTAAGACGTTACATAAGGAATAATCACTCAAATGACTAAACATACAATATGTTAATCCATCCGGTCCAGGACTGGTATTCCGGGACTGGAAAATCGCCTTCTTCAGTTCAAACATTCGAAAAGGGCAGTTATATGGAAGACTGTCTTCTGTCCTAAAACTGATAGTTGTGCTTTCCTCCCGATTCTTAATCAAAAGAAATGGAGGGCTGAAGGAATCTGAGCTGGAAATACTTGCAAAGGAACTACCAATAACATTAGCAATGTCCTGAGGTGAAGAGAACATAGCAGTATCGGTCTTCAAAACTGGAAAAATAAACTCCCGATAAAGACCATTAGCTGATTTCACCTTCTTCCACAGTTGTTTGCTTGTTGTTGATGTGGTAATGGAAGAAACGTATCGAATCCAGAAATCTCTCTGACTGCGTCGCCTTATTTTGCGAGCAAGAGCTCTAGCTTTTTTAAAGGCTACGAGATTTTCTGTCGTTGGGCGTCGACGGAAAATACCCCACAATTTTTTTTGTTTCTTACAAGCATCGCTACATTCTTCATTCCACCAAGGTTTTCGTAGCCGGTGTGGACGAGTTGAACTTTGAGGGATTGCAGCATTAGCAGCACATAAAATTGTTTCAGTTACATGGCGGACAGCTTCATCAATATCCAGAGTATCAGCCATAATTTCAGTGATTACAGCCAATCTTGCAAAAGTATTCCAATCTGCCCGGTTGAAGAGGTATTTAGGCGGTCGTACTATTACCTTGACTCCATCAGCACGGGTGACGAAAACAGGGAAATGATCGCTATTATGAAGATCATTCCCTACAGTAAAATCAAAAACCTGCATGAGCGATGGAGAGCATATAGCCAAATCAAGCGAGTAGAATTTGTGAGAAGGCAAGTGTAGATAAGTTTTCTCATCATTGTTTAGTAGACAGAGACAATGGTCTGAGATCATTTGTTCAATTTGACGACCTCGGAGGTTGGTATCATCATTTCCCCACAATGTGCTATGTCCATTCATGTCACCCAGGAGAAGAAAAGGCACCGGTAGCTGATCCACTAAAATGTTAAGATCTTCTTGACATATATTAGCATGGGGTGGAAGGTATAGACAACAAACTGTAATCAAAGTCCGCGCGTGCACTTGCACGGCCACTGCTTGTAAATTAGTGTGCAAAGGAACAGTAATGCTGGGATACAGGTTGGAAGTCAGAATGCACACTCCACCTGATGGAGCGGATGTTCCATTGTCAAAATCTTTTCGCACACAATTGTACCCACGCACTTTTGAAGAAATTACAGGGGTTAAAAATGTCTCTTGAAGAGCAAAACAAACCGGATGGGAGTCATTGATAATCGATTTAATATCGTCAATTTTTGTTCTGAAACCACGACAGTTCCAAGAGGCGAAATTAATCATTGAATATTTGGGTGGTTTTCTGAATTCCCATGTGTGATAGTAGTACTCTCTGCCCTTGCTAAAGCTCTCTGAGATGGAAGAGCTTCCATATCCATGTCTGAAAAATCAGAAGCCGAAGTAGTTAGTGACAAAGCAGTATCGCTATGAGGAGAAGAATGATGTTTTACATCAATAGATTTTAATTTCTTTGTCAATTTGTCCCCTTTCTTTAGGTTTTTATTTTCCTTTTTCTTTTTCTTTTTAACAGGTTTAGGAATAGTTGTTTGCTTGGGCTGATGCAATGTTTCATTTGGAGAGGGAAGATTTGACATGGAAGACGGGCTATTCTTTTTGGATATTTCATTTTCATTACATGCACCCATCATTGTATGAAGGGCAACGGGTGACTGTCCTTGAATGGAATTAATTCTAGAAAAGAGAAAATCCAGGTCAGAAATCTTCAGGTCTGTTTGAACAGATGATGCATCGAATGATTTCCTAGCTGCGGCTGCAAAGCTATTTCCAGATGCTGGAGTCCTAGCTTTAACAATTCTTCTTGCTTCAGGGTATGTCACCTGTTCTTTTACCTTAACAGAAATTACCTCTTTTTCAGTCTTCCAAGTTGGACAGGAGCGGGAAAACGAAGTGTGAGCTCCTTTACAATTTACGCATTGTTCAGGTGCATTACATTGAGAACTTTCATGACCAGTCTGAGCACAACGGGCGCATGTAAGTGTCCCGCGGCATGCAGTTTTCGAATGGCCATATCTTTGACATTGGAAGCATCTGAGGGGGTTGGGAATATAGGGTCTAACTGGACACCTAATATAACCTGCCATTACGTATTCAGGTAATTTTGGGGAGTGAAATGTTAGTACGAAATGTTTCGTGTCAAGAAGTTGCCCTTCTCTTCGTATTTGAATCCTACGAACATGAGTCACTCGTTGATTTTTCAACTCATGAGTTATATGTTCTATGGTGCCATTAAAAAGTTCTCCACATGTGATAACCCCTTTTGAAGAGTTAAGAGTAGAGTGTGGACTGACAGTTACAGGAATGATACTTAGCGACTTTATTTTCAAAATCTGTTGAGATTGCTTTCGATTTGAAACCTCTACCAACAAATCTCCAGAACGAAGTTTCTTAATAGAAGTTACTTCACCGAGTGTTGCAGAAAATGCTTTTTGTACTAAGAATGGAGAAACGGTGTCAAAAGTTTCATTTTGTGTGGAAATGCGTTTCACGATAAAAAATGTGTCAAAACATTGCTCAATAGTTTTATTTGGAACAAAATTGTGCCCACTGAAGGGAGCCTGTTTGGATTTACCCATATGACATTTGAAAAGATTCAGGTTCGACGGCACCGCCCACCACGGAGCCCAACAAGGGAAGGCAGCCACCGGCTCTGTACATCCCCAGCCTCGGCGCTTACCATGATGCTAATCGAAACCTATACGCTGGGAGTCACCCCCGGGGACAGTGACCACCCTTAACGCCAAGCCCAAGGAGTGACCCCTTCGCTTGATCCCCTTGAGCAGCCCAGTCATGTGTCTAGGATACCGGCCGATTGATACACCGGGGACCGAAATGTACCACCCGTCTAATGGGTCGCCACGCACGGCCAACAGGTGGGGTTTTTGGCTGTCCATGAGAAGCAAGAAGCAAACAGGGCGGCGACAGCTTCTCATGGAGAGCTCCCTCGCTTTCCGTCGAGGGAATGAAAAAATTAAGCAGATAGCAGAAGGCGTAGGGGAGTGGAAACATAAAGGCAGTATAGATCCCTGGGTACCTCGGGATTGGGACACCCGTACTCACCTATAGTAGGTGAGCCCCTGAGGGGACTAAAAAAGGTGAAACTGAATTAAAAGTATCCTGCTTGTCAGAGATTCTTTTAATAACGAAAAAAGTATCAAATTGATTAGAAGTAAAGAAAACATGCTTCTTATGCCCACTGAAGGGAGATTTTTTGGAGGAGCCCATATGACATTTTTGAATTTTCAGGCCCGACGGCACCGCCCACCGCGGAGCCCAACAAGGGATGGCAGCCACCGGCTCTAGACGTCTAGCCATGCGTTTGTCCGGAGAAACCATCTAGTTTCTATATTCTTTGATATAGAAAAGGCGTACGATCGTACGTGGAGGTATGGTATTCTCCGTGCTTTAGGTGATTTTGGTTTTAAGGGTAACTTGCCAGTTTTTATTCAAAATTTTTTAAAATTTCGTACATTTCGAGTCCGTATTGGTAATACATTTTCTCGTCATTTTATTCAAAGTGAGGGTGTTCCTCAGGGAAGTGTTTTGAGTGTCACCCTTTTTATTCTTCATATAAGCCAAATTCTTCATGTTCTGCCATCATCGGTTTGTGGAACATTATATGTGGATGACTTACAAATCTCCTGTCAGGGGTCTAACATGAATTTAATAGAGCGACAGCTCCAGAGGGCTGTTAACAAACTTACTTCATGGTGTAACGAGAATGGACATACTCTATCCCCTGAGAAGAGCCGTTGCGTACACTTTTGTCGGAAACGGAATCTCCACTCTGATCCTGTGATACAAATTCGAGGTGTTGATATTCCAGTCGTTGAAGAGGTACGTTTCTTGGGAGTCATATTTGACCGGAAACTCACTTTCCTTCCGCATGTCCTTCAATTGCGAAAGAAGTGTGAAAAATCCCTCAACATCCTAAAATTCCTCTCGACTGCAAGATGGGGGGCAGATCGAACATCTCTACTTCGTATCTATCAGTCTGTTATTCTGTCAAGAATTGAATGTGGATGCGAAATATATGGTACAGCTCGTTCTAGTGTCCTCCGAAATTTGGACACAGTGCACAACAGTGCTTTACGTATCTGTTCTGGAGCCTTTCGTACATCACCAGTTCATAGTTTATATGTGATTTGTCATCAACTTCCTCTTTATCTGAGACGGAAAAAATTATCTGAACTATATTTTTTCCGTATTGAATCTTCAATCAATCACCCTGTTCGTCGAGCGAATTTACCCATTGGTTTGGGACGATTATATAATGCACGTTCTTCTAATATTCTACCTTTTCGTGTAAGAATAACAGTCTTTTGCTGATTCATGTATTTTGAATCTGCAGGTTCACAATACTACTGCTTATACTTTGCCACCCTGGGATGTCCCAGAAATATCATATCTTAACCCTTTTTTCGCCTATGACAAGTTCACCACTTCATCTGTTGTCTTTCAACAACTTTTTCTATATCACCGCAATGAATATTCTACACACATTCCGGTTTTTACGGATGGCTCAAAGACAGCTTATCAAGTGGGTTGTGCTGTCGTCATTGCTGAGGACACAAGCAGCTTTCAGTTGAGTACTTTGTGTTCAGTTTTAACTGCTGAACTAATGGCAATTATGATTGCTCTTGAAAAAATTTCTAATCTAATTGACCATAAATTCTGTATTTATTCTGATAGTATGAGTGCTCTGGAGGCCCTCAGCCATCCTCACACTAAAACTCATCCACTAGCTGTAGATATCCTTCATCTTTGGAGAAATTTGCAAGCTCGGAACTACCAAATTTTATTTTGTTGGTTACCTGGCCATGTTGGCAATGAATCTGCCGATGCTGCAGCAAAGACAGCATCCACTTCTCTACAACGAGCTATTCCGTACACTGATTTCAAAAAATATATTTCTCAACGTATTTTCTGTCTATGGAAAGAATCATGGGATTTGCAGATTTCTAATAAACTGCATTCTCTTCAGCCTGACAGTACTCTGTGGCCTGTTGTTCCACTGCGCGAGTTGGACGTCAAATTGATACGGCTTCGCATTGGCCATACTCGTCTCACACATAAACATCTTCTGTTTGGTGAGCAATGTCCAGTTTGCATTGCATGCCATGTTAATTTGACTGTCATTCATATTTTATCTGAATGTCCAATTTTTAATCCCCATCGATTACGTTTATTTGGTACATCATCTTCAAACATTCGTGACTTGGTGGGAGAACATCCTCATCCAAATATTTTTACTTTCTTGAAAGAAATTGGTATTTTCCATTTTATTTAACTAGGAATAATTTTATCTCCACATTTTTATATTTTTACAAATTTTAAATTTAACTTCTTAGAATTTCACTGTATATCTTTTATTTTCAACCATATTTTTGGCGCAGCATAGCCAGACATGGCTCTTGTGCCACAAAACCCGAACTAACTAACTAACATGCCAAGGTAGCAACATGAATCTCATAGAACGATAATTGCAAAATGCAATTAATAAGGTGGTAGCTTGGTACAACAACAATGGGCACGCTATCTCGCCTGCGAAGAGTAGATGCGTTCACTTCTACCGGAAGAGAATAATTCACCCGGATCCGAATATTTATATTCGAAATATACCTATCCCAATGGTTAGCGAAATATGGTTATTAGGAGTAATATTCGATCGGAAGCTCACCTTCCTTCCGCATATTTTGCATTTGCGGATGAAGTGTGAGAAAATGTTAAATATTTTGAAGGTACTTTCCAGAACATCCTGGGGTGCCGATCGGACCTCTCTACTCCGTATTTATGATGCAATCATCCTTTCGCGCATTGACTACGGGTGTATGGTATATGGTTCGGCGCGATCATCTGTTTTAAGGCGGCTGGATACTGTATACCATTCTGCTTAAAGGATCTGCTCCGATGCGTTCCGTACTTCTATTGAAAGCCTTTATGTTATTTGTCACCAGTTACCCCTTTATTTAAGACGCCAGAAAAATTTGTTTCATATTGTTTCAAATCAAAATCTATTTTGAAACACCCCTTTAGTCAAATAACATTCCCGAGTGGTCTTCGTAGATTATATAATGCCCGTCCGTCTCACATTCTACCATTCTGTGAGAGAGCCAAAATGCTCATAAGTGACTCGGACTTCAATGCTGTTAGTGTTAAAACTGCTGACTCTTTTATTTTTCCACCTTGGGATACCCTGAAATTCTCTTTTGAGAATCCATTCAAAGGCTTCGATAAATCCTCAACTGCACCTGTTGTCTTCCAACAGCTTTTTTACTACCATCGCCATCGGTATTCCTCTTTTGATCCAATTTTCACGGATGGCTCGAAATCAGATGGTCATGTCGGTTATGGCATAGTACTGCCATCTGATCCGATCTGGTTCATAATTGTTGTTCAGTATTTACTGCTGAGTTGCTTGCTATATTCTGCGCTCTACAGAAGATCTCATCTTTGCCACAGCGAAAATTTATAATTTATATCGATAGCATGAGTGCGCTGGAAACACTTTCTCACTATCATAATCGCATGCATCCAACAGCAATACGAATTTTATCTTTTTTGCGCCTCTTGCAGAATGAGGATTTTCAAATCATTTTTTGTTGGGTTCCGAGTCATGTCAGCATTCATGGAAATGAAATGGCTGATTCTGCTGCAAAATCTGCATTGTCGTGTTTGAACCAAGGACTTCCTTATAATGATATTAGGCGTTCTTTCATTAATTACATCTATTCTACCTGGCAATTAAATGGGATCTGCAGATCCATAACAAACTGCATGAAGTGAAGAGTAACATTAGCCCGTGGCCGATCCTGCCTGTACGTGGGGTGGATGTCAGGTTGACTTGCCTCCGTATAGGACATACACGTTTCACGCACAGGCACCTTATTTTTGGCGAAAGGGCACCAAATTGCCCGGCGTGCCATGTTGATTTTAGTGTAAAACACATCTTGATTGAATGCCCTACTTTTAATTCACATCGTCTCCAATATTTTCATACATCATTAGCAATTTGAAGGACTTGGTGGGTGAGAAATACCACCCAAATATTTTTAACTTTCTGAGAGCCACAGGTTTTTAAAATTACATCTAATGTTTTCACAAATTACTTTTGCCTTATCACTTTAAAATTTTAACAACTTTCCATCATTCGTTTCCTTTTTACTCTTTTTTCAAAATGATTGTTTGTGTTTTCTTTTTTACATTTTTAAATGTTATATTTTTTGTTTTATGAAACTTTTACCATAATCTGGTGCTGTAGATATTTTTAATTATTAATAAAGCCTACTTTACCTTTTGCTTGGCGCAGTACGGCCAGATATGGCTCTTGCGCCATAAAACTTCAACCAACCAACCTCAAAGGAACTCCCGAAAGCGGAGAAACAATGAAAAACTAAAAAAAGGTCCGTCATCATTGTTGAACCTCTCCATATCTAGTCTTAGAGACCCGGAGACGGATTAGCGAAAATATGGAAAAAAATGAAACTCAAAAAGTCAAAGAGTAAATAGAATCCGTGGAAGGATAAAAGCGAAACTAACAAGTATTAAAAAGTTTGTTGAAAGTAGTTCAACGGTTGAAGAAGAAAATAAATTTATATTCAGCTGTCAACAAAAGCTGGCAATTGTGGAAGAAATAAAAAATGAATTAGAAATTTTATTCAAGGATTATTTAGAAATCGACGGAAGATGAAACGCTAAGCCAGAAGTGCGATCAAGAAATGTTGGATAGCGAAGAAGAAAGAAACGAAATAGAGGTAAGTTTGAAATGATTACTCTCTAATTATAATGTTAAGGAAAATGTAATTCATAAAATAAATTATCAAAATTCAAATTTGAAAGCTTATATCAATCATATTCAATTAAAAACGAAACTTCCGGAAATTCTCTTACCGCTATTTTATGAAAAAATGGAAGAATTCAGTAATTTCAAAAATCAATTTATGTGTCTAATAAACGATAATACCGAATTAACGAATGATCAAAAGTTATTTTATTAAAAAGCTGCCCTCCGTGGTGAAGTTAAATTTATAGAAAGAAGTGACGATACATTTGAGTTACTGTTTGCTGCTCTCGAAGAACGCTTTGAAAAGAAGCGAGCAGTTGTTGATATTCACATTTGAAATATGCTAAAACTAGAAAAATTAAATTTTGAGTCTGCAAAACGCTTACGAAATATCACAGACACAATAAATAAAAAGTCTGAGAGGTTTAAAAAGTTTGAATTTAGAATGTAATGACTTAACAAATGCTATATTAATAAATATAATATTAGAAAGACTTGACGAAGAGAATTAATCCTAGTATCCGTTACGAGGACGATTTAGCGGCATTGGCGAGATTTGGGAGAGCGATACAGTTTGCAATCTGTAGTTGTTTACTATTACTTTTTACAACCTGGTAAGAGGGGGTTATTACTTTTTAGCCATTTTGCATTTGCATTCGTTGTATTGCGGTTTGATTTTCCTGATGATGAGCATGGATGAGTCTAAATATCTAAATACAATTTTTTTTTGATTTTGAAATTCAAAGGCAAACAAGCTGTCGTTGAGTGGTGTGTTGGAGTGGGCTTGCTGCCGAAACAATCCCTGTGCTCTGCTTGTGGATCTGACATGCACCTGGGAGAACAGAAAGACATTTCGGATGGATTTAGCTGGTCTTGCCGTTCCCAGGGTCACCAAAAGAAGGTGACGCTCCGGAAAGGCACGTGGTTCGATGGATCGAACCTCGATATCACCACAATTATGCAGTTGACTGTGGAGTGGATTTATGGAGCAAGCCATACCTATATTGTGGATGATCTCTGTGTTGTCAAACAAACCGCGACCGATTGGATGATGTTCTGCCGGGAGGTTTGTGCTCAGTGGATTACCCTAAATTCTGCACCTCTCGGCGGCGAGGCCGTCGTTGTAGAAATTGACAATTCAAAATTTGGCAAACGAAAATTTAACCGTGGGAAGCGTGTGGAGGGTCAATGGGTTTTCGGCGGCATCGAAAGCGGTACTGACAAATGTTTTATGGAAGCTGTTCCAGATTGTTCAAAAGAGACGCTGTTGGGCGTGCTGAAAAAGTACGTTTTGCCCGTCGTTGTGTCCGATTGTTGGAAAGGCTACGACTGTCCTAATGACAAAGGTTTTCGCCATTTCTCAGTGAACCACAGCGTGACTTTCTGGAATCCGGTGCTCACACCAACTCAATAGAGGGAACGTGGAGCGCCGCAAAGCGCGGTATGAAAGGCACGAAAAGGGTCAAGGACGAGTTCGACTCCTACATGGCCGAATATATGTGGCGGCGTATACACAAAAACAAAAATTCGCCCGAGAAAGTTAAAGCTTTCATTGCCGCAATAAAGTCCGTTTATTCAGGAGTTGCAGCCGCAGAAAAGCACGAAGATTAAAATTTGTTTATTTATTGTATTTTGATGTTAACTTGTATAATTTTCCTTACTTGGAAATTATAAATGCTTGTATTGTCAAATTGTGTTTACTCATTTTTTATTAATTTATATTATATTTCTCATTGTTCATTAATTTATATGCTATTTTATCGTATGTTTATGTATTTACAATTTTCAGTGACGACATTCGTAAACACGTCATTTCGGCGTTGGCAACAGTTTGGCGACAAGCACCAACGTGTCATTTAGGCGTTGGCGACATTTTTCAAAATCGCGCCAATCTTGTAACGGATACTAGGATTTCGCTGATACATCTGGATCCTAAACTCTTAAGTACGCGCCTTGCAGAGGTCACGCTTCCAGGCGTGGAGGAGCAACTTAATGTTAACAATGAAACATCTGGCTCTTCAAGGTTGCCACAAAAACTAACCACTGACGCTGAGTGAGCGCTTACAAGTAACTCGAAACTATCTTCAAACATTCTATGCACCGCGCAATTATTTATTAAAGATGCATTTGGTCAAAAAATAAAAATAAAAGCCCTGTTGGATCCTGGGAGTTCGGTAAACATAATAACTGCAGATTTGGCCAATTCTTTAGATTTGAAGGGGGAAAAGGTTAATGCATCCATCTCTGGTATTAACGGAGAATTCTTCGTTAAAAATAAAATAACCACTACCATTTTTAATGAAGACAATGATTTTTCCAGAACTGTATTTTCCAGAACTGTGCCGCAACTTCCACTATTCCAAAGAGTTCACCACGTCTAAGAAAATTTCGAAGACCATGGTGGAACAAAGCCTGTCACGATAGTTAAAAGAATCAAAAAAGACTCTGGAATATATTTCGAAGGTAGCCTACAACAGAGAACTTGATCGCTTTTAAAAGAGCCAAAGCGCTAACTCGTCGCACTCGGCGTCGTAGCCAAAGAGAATCATGGGTTAATTTTGTATCAACCATTACATGCAGGACGTCCAGTAAACTGCTGTGGAAAAAGGTAAAGGCTGCTAATGGGATTTATCGTGAAGCTTCGGTTCCTGTATTAAAAACAGGAAACCGGATGCATTCCGCCCCCATAGATGTAGCTAATATTCTCGGCCAAGCGTTCGCACGCGTTTCTGCAACAGATTCTTATACTCCTGCTTTTCTGGCAATTAAGAATCCCGCAGAACGGTTGCGACTACGTTTTAATACTCAAAGTGCCTTTTCTTATAACTCTGAATTCAGAATGTATGAACTGGAATTGGCCTTGTCTCACGTCCATGACTCGAGCCCTGGACCAGATGGAATCACATATGACATGCTTCGCCATTTGAATACTACTTCCCTGTCCAATCTGTTAATGCTTTTCAACAGAATTTGGACTGAAGAAAAGTACCCTTCACAATGGCGAGAAGCTATTGTGATTCCAATCTTAAAACCCGGTAAAGAGACATCAAACCCTCTGAATTACAGGCCGAATGCGTTAACAAATTGCCTTTGCAAGACTTACGAGCGCATGGTCAATGCTCGTTTAATGTCCGAATTGGAAAAACAAGGATGCGTCTCCCCGTTGCAGAGTGGTTTCCGTAGACAACCTCGTTTTGCTGGAAACCGAAATACGCAACGCATTTGTCAGGAGGAATTATCTTGTCTCAATATTCTTCGATATCGAAAAAGCGTATGACCATGCATGGCGCTATGGTATACTTTCCACCCTTTTTAAATTTGGGTTTAGAGGAAATTTGCCCATATTTTTGCAAAACTTTTTAACCCATAAAACGTTTCGAGTTAGGGTTGCTAATTTTTACTCTGATTCTTTTATCCAATCTGAGGGAGTTCCTCAAGGAAGCGTCCTCAGTGTGACACTTTTTATAGTTCATCTGAGTCAAGTTTTATCGATTTTACCGTCATCTGTTCATGGAACACTTTATGTAGACGATCTGCAGATCTCCTGCCAAGGTAGTAATATGAATCTAATTGAACGACAACTACAAAATGCAGTAAACAATGTGGTAGCTTGGTGCGATAACAACGGCCACAGAATCTCTCCTGAGAAGAGTCAGTGCATCCATTTCTGCAGAAAGAGAAACGTACATTTGGATCCCGCTATATACATTGGACGAAATCTCTCCATGTCCACCCAACTGTTTGAATAATCGTAATGATTATAGTCGCAGGGACATGGAGAGGTGTTATATACATTGGACGTACAACTATTCCAATTGTGAATGAGACCCGATTTTTGGGAGTTATCTTTGATCGGAAATTGACCTTCTTGCCTCACATCCTATACCTGCGGACGCGGTGGGAGAAAATATTAAATATCTTAAAGGTGCTTTCCAGAACGTCTTCGGGTGCCGATCGTGCTTCTCTATTGCGAATTTATGAAGCAGTCATCCTTTCCCTTATCGACTATGGGGGTATGGTGTATGGGTCGGCCCGGTCTTCTGTTTTGCGGCGGTTGGACACCGTTCACCAATCTGCTTTACGGATCTGTTCTGGTGCATTTCGCACGTCTCCTGTAGAGAGTTTGCATGTTATTTGTAACCAACTACCTCTTTGCTTAAGGCGCCAAAAAATATCTGCCTTGTATTATTTCAGACCAAATCTATTCCAAGACATCCTATAAATCAAATAACACTGCCGGTTAGCCTTCGCAGACTCTATGATGCTCGGCCCTCTCACATTATGCCTTTCTGTGAGAGAGTCAAAAAGTTCTTACAAGACTTCGACTTTGATAATGTTGGTATTAAATCTATTGATTATTGCTTCCCTCCACGGGATATACCACAAATTCCTTTTTTGAATCCCTTTACAGGATTTGACAAGTCATTAACTGCTCCTATTATTTTTCAGCAACTCTTTCTATATCATCGTTATCGGTATTCTTCTTTCGTTCCAATTTATACAGATGGTTCGAAATCCGATGGACATGTTGGTTGTGGCGCAATAC
>JAPMOR010030211.1:0-13514 GCA_026543865.1 Argiope aurantia | reverse complement strand
GCAATGAAAGGGCGGACACTGCTGCAAAATCGGCATCGGTTACCTTGAACCAAGGATTTCCGTACACGGATGTGAAGAAGTCCTTCAATAGTCATATTTTTACAATTTGGCAAAACCAGTAGGATTTGCAGATCCATAACAAATTGCATGACGTGAAACCCATCATTGAATTATGGCCCATTCTACCTATACGAGAGGAAGATGTCAAATTTACCCGCCTCCGTATTGGACATACTCGCTTCACGCACAAGCACCTCATTTTTGGTGAAAGGGTGCCAGTGTGCCAAACATGTCAAGCTGATTTTACTATCGAGCACATTTTGATTGAATGCCCATGTTTTAACTCGTATCGATTACACTTTTTTAAGTCATTATCATTAACTCTACATTAATTGGTGGGTGAAAAACCTAACCCAAACCTTTTTAAATTTTTAAGAACCATTGGATTTTATATTTACATTTAATACTTTCTTTTGCTGTTTTATCGTCTTTTATTTTTAAATTTTTTCAACAATTTTTAAGTGAAAATCTTTTTGAAAGCCTTTTATATCATCCCAGTTTGCGTTCTTTACTTTATATTAGACTTTATGATGTTTGGTTCCTTTTAATCTCGTAGCATTTCATACCATATGCTTGGCGCAGCTTGGCCAAAAATGGCTCTTGCGCCAAAAAAAAATCCAACCCAGTAAAGGAACTCCCGAAAGCGGAGAAACAATAAAATCTTTCAAAAACTAAAAAAGGTCCGTCATCATTGTTGAACCTCTCCAGGGATCATATGTTTGTATTTTGCTAATTCCTTTTTGTATATAATTTCCCATTTTTTTTCTTTCAATTGGTTCCGTAATTTTTTGATATCTTCTCCTTAGAGCCTTAGTTTTGCTTCTCATAATATTAAGGTTTTGATTCCACCAAATAGCATCTTTTTGCTTTTTCAAAATCCTGTTCGTCATATTTAGTTTACAGACCATTGTTAGACCCTCGTCAAATTCTTTCAAAATTTCCCAAAATTATCCTTATTAATTTCAATTTTAGAGACTGAGTCTAAAAGCATTTTTAATTCCCTCCTAATCTCTAGTATTATAGAGGAGTGGATGAGGGAGGGGTGGTGGTTTAGGTGGATCTAGGTGGTTTGGTTGTTGATGGCCTGATGAGGTGGATGGATGGGATGGATGGATGGATGTTCGATTTTTATGGCGCAAGAGCCAAAACTGGCTATGCTGCGCCAAAACAAGTGGTATGTGTATATTACCATATGATTGTTAAACAAAACATTCCCTCAAGGTTAAAATACAAACAACGTTTTACACTTATAAAAAGGAAGCACAATAAGTTTAAAGGATAAAGATCTTAAAATTATGACTCCAATTGGCCTGATGAGGTGATTGGTTCTGGTGGGGATGATGACCTGATGAGATGTAGGATGCTGTAGGTGATGAGTAGGCGGAGACTGAACTGGAGATGATGGGTTCTGGTGGGGATGATGACCTGATGAGATGTAGGATGCTGTAGGTGATGATGAGTAGGCGAAGACTGATCTGATGTAAGATGGTGATGCGATGGTGAGGCAGTGGAATGCAAGTTGACTAATTGGCTCTTGAAGAAGAAAGGGATGACTCTTGATGGCAGAATATTGGTGGGCTATTGAGTGATTGTGCTAAGAGGACGGGGAGGAAAGTGGGCAGGAAGGAAGGCAGGTTGGATGGCAGGATGGTGAAGTCCGGACATGAGGGCGAGCTAACGGCAGCAGGATGATTATTTGAAGGTGGAGAGGATCTTTTAGTGATGGAAAAGGGCAGATTCCTGATGCAGGAATCTGACCAGGTTAAATATTTTCGCCCTTGAGAGATGGTTTGCTGCTACCCTGGAGAGCCATACCTCGAGCAGGTTTTGTGCTGGCTTCTTCATGTGGTATGAGGATGTTAAGATGCACTCTGTGGCATAGTGGAGGGGAGATCCAACCTCACCGCAGGTACACAAGTTATCTGCTGCAAGGTTGAATCTTTTCAAATAGGTAGGAAAAGGGCCATGGCCAGTGAAGAAGAGAATTTCTTCTCTTCTCCATGGTAGGTGTTGTTGTGAGACCTTCGGGATGAGTTGGTAGATTAATCGACCGGTGTCTCCATGGTCCCATTCCTTTTGCCATTTCTCCTTCATGGTATGCCGCAGAGTGGCCTTGATGTGCGAAATTGGGTATGGCTCTGGCAGGATGCTAAGGTTGGATTCTGCTGCTTGTTTGGCCAGCTGATCAGCATATTCGTTGCCGACATGTCCGGTATGCGCCTTGATCCAGATTTTGATGTTGATGTTTGCAACAAGGATCTTGAAGATTTCTCTTGCCTTCCTGTTGTTGGATTTGGGATTGGCGGCCGCTTGGATGCTGGCTTTGTTATCGACGTATATGGTGGTGGTGGAGGTTGTTGATTTTACACAGTTCACAGCCTGAAATAACGCCAGTATTTCAGCCTGAAAAACTGTGTTATAATCTGCCAGCTTTGATGTCCAAGTGGTCGTGATCTGCCCATTTTGAAATACACAGAAGGCTGCTCCGACACCATTTTCTGTCTTCGAGCCGTCTGTTTTTTATCCCATTTAAGTCGAAGATGGTTCCTCCGTCCTCTAGCGAGATTTGATTATCCTGGATGTGTGCCGAGGGATGAGAGGTCCAGCCTGTTATCTTGCTGTCAATTTCAGTGGGTTGGATATTGAGACTATTGGGTTTCTGGAGCCTATAGAGTGAGATGCCCATGGCCTCTCTTTGCAGTTGAAGGTCGAGAGGAGGGATGCCCAGGATGGTTTGGAGGGCGGCTGTGGATGTAGTTCTATAGGCTCCAGAGATTGCGAGTAGGAATGGTCTCTGAATTGCAGCAAGTTTCCTCTTCATCCTCTCGGTGGGATCTTTCCACCAGATGACCGCTTCATGTGCGAGCATTCTCTCTATGACAGTTAGGTACAGGGTTTTCCTGTGGGCTTTTTTGATCCCCCAGGAATTCCCTGCTATTTTCAAAAGATTCTGATGTAAAATTGCTGCCCTTGTTGATTGATATCGAAGGTGTGCGTTCCAGTTTAGTTTGTCGTCTATTTGAATTCCTAGGTATTTGATGGCATTTTTCCTTTTTACTGTTGTTTGATTCCATTTGATGGTTGGGCCTTTAACTAGTTTGCTTATGAATATGTAATTGGTTTTATTGATTGCTATTTGTAGGATATTGTTATTTGCCCAGTTTTGGAATTTTGTTATTGAGGTGTGAATTTGGTCTTCTATTGCTTTTTTAGTTGGAGCATGAGTTACTATTGCAAAGTCGTCCGCAAACGCTTGGATGGAAGTGTTTTCGGGCCAGTCCTGTTGCAAGATGTCGTTTGCAACAAGGTTCCAGAGGGCAGGTCCGCTACAGGAACCCTGTGGGCAGCCCTGCCTCTGCTCCCTTACTGCTGGCCCTTCAGCGGTGTTGAGGACGACTTTTCGGTTTTTGAGAAGGTCTTGGAAAATTTCTTTAATATTGGTTGGAGTTGTTGATAATGCTGTTGTGCTGGATATTGTCGAACGCACCCTTGATATCAATAGAGAGAATGAGGACGTGATGTTTACTGCTCCTGCCTTCTTCGATTTTGGTGGTGAGGTTCTCAATGGCCATGTCCACAGACTTTCCTTCACGGAACCCATATTGATTGTTACTTATGTGGTTACTATTTTCGAGGTGGTAGGTGAGTCGTTGTGTTAAGAACTTTTCCAGGACTTTTCCTATTGTTGGTAAAAGAGATATTGGACGATAAGAGGTGGATTCATTTGATGGTTTGCCTGGTTTTTGAAAAAGGATTATGTTGCCTATTTTGAGCGGGTCCGGGAATTTTTTGAGTTGGAGGCTTTTGTTGAAAAGGTCCGTGAAGAGATCTGGGTATTTTCTATTTATTTGCTGGATGACGATGTTGTCTATGCCATCCAGCCCAGGAGCTTTTCCTTTTGGCAGGCCATTGATAACTCTGTTTACCTCGCTTTTTGAGAATGGGCAGTCATCTGGTGTTATATTGGAGCATATTGTTTGAGTCGGAGAAATATCTGGATGGGGGAAGATCTCCTCCTGGATGTCGCTGGCTATTTTTAGTCGGCCTCCTGTTGCGTTCTTGTCTTTAAGAAGTACTAAATGGGCTGGTGTGGTGGAGGACCTGAAGGCTGATTTGTAATGTTTGCCAAATGGGTTGTTCTCCTGGGCGCAGAAGCCTTTCCATCCCGCCTTTCTGGCTGTTTTTACCTTTTTCATATATATAGCCGTTTGTTGTTTAAGGTGCAGGAATTTGGCCTGACGGTCTGACGATCTTTGCGCTCGTCTCCTCAGTGCCTTAAGTCTATTTTTCTCCATTTCCAGTTGAGGGGTGAACCAAGTGGGTTGTTGCTGGTGCTTATGGGTTTTTAGTTTGTAGCTATTTTTGCAGGCCGAAATGATATGGTCTTGGAGGAGGGTGGTGACTTCGTTGAGTTGCTGGTGGGTGGTGCTATTGTTTATTGCATTTTTGATTCAGTTGATATTTGGATGCAGGAAATTTAACATCTTTTTGTGGTTTCCGAATTTGTTTTGTATCTGGTTGTAGTTTCTATGTGATGTTTTGCTGCTACTGTGGTTTCAATATATTTGTGGTCACTGAGGGACGGCTCATCCAGGACTTCCCATTTGGCAATTAAGTTGATGAGATTTTGGATGCAGAGGGTGATATCCGGCCATCCTTTTGTTCCGCAGTGGGTGAAAGTCGGTGGGGCGTCTTGCTTGTTGGTGATGAAAAGGCTATTTGCAAGGGCGAAGTCTAGAATTTGATTACCTCTGAGGTCATTATGTTCATAACCCCTGAGGTTGTTGTGTCCATTTAAGTCTGCGGCTATTAGTATTTGCTCCCTAGGTAAGGCATTGATGATGTCTTGAATCTCTTCAAGGGTCTCTAGGATGTTAGAAGTTGGAAAAGAATAAGCTGATATTATCGTTGTTGGTAGAGGTGAGGTTTGGATTTTGATGGCTACTGTATTAGTTTTAACTCCAATGATTGCTATTTTGATGGTGGGATTTGGTAGGGCTATTGCTGCTTTTCTATTTGATGAGCAGAACAATGGCCAGGAGTTAGGCAATCCTTTAATTTGACCATTGTTCTGATGGGGTTCTTGGGGAGCTATGACGTCTGGTTTTAATTTTATTGCTACCGGGTGGATGATGTCTGTTGCCACTTTTGCCTTACCTAGGTTGATTTGGATGACCTTAAGATCATTTTGAGTGGACGAGAGGCTGAATTTGGGAATATTGTGCTGCATTCTTTAAATTTAATAGGATGTGGTTCTTTCTGCTGCTTTTGTTTTATATTGGTATATTGGGCAATCCAGGTGGTTGGAAGGGTGGTTGATCGGAGATCTTCTATTGTTGCGGTGGTTGTCATCCATACAATTGATACATTTAGGTGCTCTGCTTGTGCAGTTTTGAATTGTGTGGTTACCTGCGCAGAAGGCACAATATAGATATTTGGCGTCGCACCTTGCAGCCGTGTGGTCATATGCTTGGCATTTCGAGCATCTTCGCACACTTCTGAAGGGCTCGACCCTGTGGTTTTCCCACTCGAAAATGATCTTCTTCCCTCTGCGTTTTATTTCTTGGCTGATTTGTGGTGGGGCCTGGAACACCCAGTGGAGTTTTCCAGTTTTACCCTTTATTGAAAACAGGACTTTTACTTCTGATGATGATGTTGCTTCGAAGTTGAGTCGAAGACCTTCTTCTACTTCTGCTTTTGTAAATCCTTAGTGGAAACCATATATAATTAGCCTTGGGAGTTTCCTCTCTACCTGGATTGGTTTTATTGATTCTTTTAGGGATGGATTGGTGGACAGGGTTTTTATTAGATTTGCTCTGTCTTCTTCAGACTTGCAATCCACTGCCAGACCTTGGTTCTGCAGCCTTCTCACTTGCTTGACCTTAAAGGTGTTAGGTGGGGCCGCCTCCTTTTTTAATATCGACACCAGATCAGTATTTCCTTCTTTTGTGGGGTACAAGAGCACTGTCTTAGTTGAGAATTTGGGCGCTGCTGTTTGGGCGTAAGTGGGCTTTCCTTGTGGATGAGGGCAGGAGTTGATGGTGGGGGGGGGGCTTGCTCTGTCTGCTGAAAACTTCAGGACATGAAGACCATTATCAACACCTTTCATCCTGTTTGTTTTGGTGTTCAAGAGACCTTCCTGACACCCAACATCCCCTTAAAACTACGAGGCTATAATTGTATTCGGAAAGATGCTGGCACCAGAGTGCACAATTCTGGAGGTGTCTGCATTTTGATATCAAATCTATACCCGAGCACACCGTTAAATTTACATACACCTCCACAGGCTGTGGCTGTACAAGTTCATATCCGAACACTGGTTACAGTCTGTAGTATCTACTTACCGCCTCATGATGTCATTAACCTACAAGCACTTAACAACTTGGTGGACCAGCTTCCAACGCCATTTTTTGATCATTGGTGATTTCAATGCACATAGTTCCTTGTGGGGTACAGGAAATACAAATACTCGTGGGTGACAGATTGAACAGTTTTTAACTGATAACTGTCTCTGTCTGCTCAATAAGGATGATAAAACGTACTTCCATGAACCCACACGTACCTTCCATAATCTCGATTTGGCCATATGTTTTCCCGAGCTACTACCATTTTGAATTTGAAAGTTGGAGAGGATCTCCATAATAGTGACCATTTTCCTCTAATTGTCTCTCATGCTGATACAGGCTGTGGAATCTGTCTTCCACAGCGTTATCTATTCCAGCGAGCGGATTGGGATACTTTCAGACAATTGGCAAAAATTACAAAGTCTATGGTCAATACTACATGCATCACGGAAGCAGTACGAAACGTCATTACATGTTTAATAAGTGCCGCTGACAAAACAATTCCTAAAACGTCATCACACCTACGGAAATTCCGAAAACCCTGGTGGAATGAAGCCTGTCGTGACAGTCACAAACAGCAGAAAAAGCTGTGGAACATCTTCCGAAGGTACCCCACCACAGAAAATCTCTTCGCATTCAAACATGCCAAAGCCATTGCTCGTCGCATTCGTCGTCGAAGTCAGAGGGATTCCTGGATTAAATATGTATCCTCGATTACACCTTGTACTACAAGTAAACAGTTGTGGAAGAAAGTGAAGGCAGCAAATGGAGTCTATCAGGAATTTTCTTTTCCTGTTCTTAAAACTGGAAGTACGACTCACTCTGCTCCATTGGATATTGTTAATATTTTTGGGCAGACATTTGCACAAAATTCCGCTATTGATTGCTATAGTTCTTCATTCATAGCAACTAAGAATCGCGCGGAAAAACATTCTTTGAAATTTCATACTCGAAAACCTGTTCCGTACAACTGCGAGTTCAAGATGATTGAGTTAATTTCAGCTTTATCTCAAGCTCATGATACCAGCCCTGGCCCAGATGGAATCACTTATATTATGCTTCGCCACTTAGACGAGGTATCGCTCTCCAATCTCCTATATCTGTTTAACAGAGTCTGGAGTGAGCAAAATTTCCCGTACCAGTGGCAAGTAGCTTTTGTGATTCCCATCCTGAACCCAGGAAAAGACTATACTAACCCTCTGAACTATAGACCGATTGCTCTAACTAGTGTCCTTTGTAAGACTCTTGAGCGTATGGTCAATGCCCGACTTGTCTTTGAATTGGAGAAAAAAGCATGCATTCCACCCCAACAAAGTGGTTTTCGTAAAGGACGTTCAACTATTGATAATATTGTCCAATTAGAAACCCAAATTCGCAATGCGTTTGTCCAAAGAAATCACCTTGTCTCCATTTTCTTCGACATAGAAAAGGCATATGACCGTACATGGCGTTATGGAATTTTAAAAAAACTTTTCGACTTGGGTTTCAAAGGAAATCTTCCAAGTTTTATCGAACGTTTCTTGTCGACTCGTACGTTTCGAGTACGTCTCGGATATTTTTTTTCTGATACTTTTATTCAGGCTGAGGGTGTTCCGCAAGGAAGTGTCCTCAGCGTAACACTTTTTATCCTTCATTTTAGTGAAATTTTAAATATTTTGCCACCGTCTGTCAACGGAACGTTATATGTCGATGATTTGCAGATCTCTTGTCAAGGGAGTAACATGCACTTAATTAAACGACAATTACAAAATGCTATCAACAAATTGTTGAGTTGGTGCGATGAGAATGGACATAAACTTTCAGCTGAAAAGAGCAAGTGTGTCCATTTCTGTAGAAAAAGGGGCATTCATCTTGACCCTATCCTGTCAATAAGAAATATTACTATTCCTGTTGTTGATGAAATGCGGTTTTTAGGAGTGGTTTTCGACAAGAAACTCACTTTCCTCCCGCATATCTTGCAATTACGGAAGAAGTGTGAAAAGTCCTTAAATCTCCTCAAGGTGCTTTCTTGTAAATCTTCGGGTGCTGATCGCGCATCCCTTCTTCGTATCTACAATGCTATTATTTTATCTCGCATTGATTATGCACGTATGGCAAAAGAAAAAACGAAACCAGCAAAAACATACGCTGAAGCCACGGCCACCAAACAAGCCCACACAGTACTGTTGCTTCCCAAAGAGAACAGCAAAGAAAATGTTAAAAAGTTGGTTGAAGAAAACATACAACCAACGAAAGAAAAAATGGCCATCTATGCAGTTAGGCCTCTTAGGAACAAGGGGATCGCAGTCGATTGCTCGGATGAAGAAGGAGCGCAGAAATTAATCCAGATGATCCAGGGAAACCAGAGGCTAGCTGAAACAATCGAATGCAAAAACCTTCAACCAGGCACCCTAGATGCATCGTATATGATATCCCAAATGAGATCGCAGATGTAGAGGTATTGGAAGTACTGGAACTCACCATCGGAGCTCCCAAAGATTCTCTGAAGCCGAGCTTTAGAATCAAGGGAAGAGGGGACTGCAGTCACCTGGTAATCTCAGGAAAGCCGGAGTATATCAAGTCTTTACTTAACCAGAAGAAGGTTCTCATAAATTGGAAAACACACTCCATTAAAGAACACTTCAGCGTTCGTAGGTGCTTTAAGTGCCAACGCTATGGACACATCCAGACAAAATGTTTGTCATCGAAGCATTACTGTGCTCATTGTGGCCATGAGCATCAAACTAAGTACTGCAGAAACAACTTGGAATCATGCATTAACTGCCATGAAGAAAATACGCAGAAAGGTGCACGGTTCAACATCGACCATTCGGCCTCACACAATAGATGTCCCACATACTTGAAAGAAATAGCAAGGTACCGAATAACCGTACAGTATGAATAACAATTGCTCCAACTCAAGCTCTACGCCATTTACATCACAACAACCGTTTCTTCACTCCTTCACCGGTTTCAACTGTGCTTCTAAATCTTCATCCTACCTTGGTCTAACCATCCTTCAAATCAACTTAGCCAAATCAAAAACAGCCACTTCAATCCTGTCTAAATCGGCCATGGTCCATCTTCCAGATATAATACTAGTTCAAGAACCTTACATAAATGAGGGAAAAATCACAGGAATTCCATCTTCATGGAATCAATGGCTTTCCAACAACCAAAAAGCAGGTATAATCGCCCTTCCTACCTGCCGAAGCCCAATTTTTCTTCATTCTACGGATAACTCCACAGCAATTAAAATACAAATGTATAAAGACCCACTGACAATAATTTCCTCCTATTCATCGCCACATTCAAACATTTCAGAAACTTTACAAGACCTTGATGTTCTTCTCAAGAGCATCGGAACGGAAATGGCACTCATCGGGGCAGACCTTAATGCTCACAGTAAAATCTGGGGATACAGAGATGAAAATGCCAGAGGATCTTTAGTGGAAGATCTCATCGCAGCAAATAATTTGTTTCTCCTAAACGATAAAAATTCTCCCCCTACTTTTGAAACTAAGAATGGAAAAGGCTGGCCAGACCTTTCAATCGTCAAAGGAGCATACCTAGCCTCAATCTGTAATTGGGAAGTGCTCGACGATTACTCACTAAGTGACCATAAATATATCAAAATTCACATCTCCTCTCAACGCAAAGGCTCGAGCTACTACCGTTTTAAAACAGCATATGGCGGTCACAGTAAAATGATTCAGCAACTCAGCACAAAAATCCCAGAGCTTCTCAACTCAATAGCCTCCTCTCAGAATCATGAAGATCTCTCGGCAGTCACATTTAATTTACAACTTGAAACCTTCAAGGTATGCAAAACAACTTACAAGGTAAAAAATGTCAAGACTAAACATAGCATCAACTGGTGGACCCAGGAGCTCGAAATCAAGAAAAAGGAACTCAGGGCATTAAGAAGAAGAGTACAACACTCTCAAGGGTCTCTCAAGCAACATTTTAAAGAAATAGAATCAAAGAAAAGAAAGGAATTCAAAAAGGCCACCAAAAAAGCAAAACGGTCCTCCTTCCATAATCTTTGCACCGATTCAACAAACCCATACGGTATACCATATAAAGCATGTATCAAAAACGCCCAACCACCTTCAGAACTCTTCAAGCTCTTGGGGAACTCCAACGTAGGGGAAGCTAACACATTCGCCCAAGAAATTCTCAAGGCTCTTTACCCTCCAGCCCAAGATACTGCACTTCCCGAAATCCCAAATAGTCCTTTCATTCCGGAACCACCATTTTCAAAGAACGAAATAAAACAAATCCTTCGTAAAGCCCCGCCTAAAAAGGCACCAGGTTTTGACTCCATAGACAATATAATTTTGAAAGAAATTAACAAGAACTTCCCGGATATTCTCCATATCCTCTACAATAAGTGCCTCCAACTGCAATGCTTCCCTACTCCACTCAAAAAAGGAATGATAATACTGTTTCACAAGAAGGGTAAGAACAAAACAGACGTTAGTTCTTATCGTCCCATCTCTCTTCTTCCCACCATTGGCAAAACCCTCGAGAAACTCCTATTACAGAGACTTAATCATCACCTCAGAGTAAATGACTTACTCCATCCAAACCAATTTGGTTTTAGGAACGGAAAATCCACAGACCATGCAATACAGCAATTAACGGAAAAAATTCATAATTTCAAACAGCAAAACGAACACATTCTGGTAATTTCTTTAGACATCCAAAGAGCTTTCGATAATCTGGAATTCTCTTCCATCCGCAATAGCCTCGATAAACTTAAATTCAATTCAAAAACTACAGAAACACTTAAGGATGTCCTAGAAAATAGAGAAGTCCTTCTTCAAACATCTCAAGGCACTGCCGCCTGGTCACAGCAGAAAGGCTGCGCGCAAGGATCCTGTTCTGGACCAGTTTTTTGGAATCTTGTCACAAACGAAATTCTTTCTGAAAAATGGCCACCTAACATTCACCTCCAGGCATTCACAGACGACTTTGTTTTTGTAGTAGCTGAATCAACAAGAGCAAAATTGAAATCAGCCGCCCAGGATGCTCTCTCAATCTTCAAGTGTTGGACCGACAAGCATCACCTTCAAATCTCCGTAGAAAAATCATGTAATATCTTGATAAGCAAATTAGTCAACGGGCCAACAATTAAATGGAATAACGTAACAATAAAAAGGCAACAATCTTTAAAATATCTCGGTGTTACCATTGACAATAAGCTTAACTGGATTCCTCACCTCCTTAACACCAAAACGAAGGCGACTCTCTTATACCAAAATCTCAGCAGAATTGCTGGCTCCACATGGGGTTTGAAAAAAGAATTCAGGCGTCATCTCTACTTCACCGTTGCCGAGAGAATGATCCTACATGGAGCATCAGCTTGGGCCTATCCTCTCTCATCCCGACAACAAAGAATCCTAATATCAATACAGAGAAAATTTCTCCTGAGTATTTCTGGAGCATTCCGAACAACATCCACGGCAGCACTGCAAGTTATCGAAGGAATTCTTCCACTTCATATCAAAGCGCAAGCAGAAGCAACCTATATAAGAGTAAGTCGTCTTCAATTACCTAGCCATTTTCAGAATATAACATTCCATCCTGAGAACTTCCGAGATGAAATGCTCTCACACAAAAATCTTCCCCTCAAACTTTCTTCTTGAGGACATAATTTCCCTCAAAAAGGAATTCCAACCTACAAACAAGACGGATATTTTTACAGATGGATCCAAAATCGAGGAAAAAACTGGCTTTGCCTACTGCGTATTCCAAAAGGAACAAATCACTCATCAGTGGCTCGGCAAACTGAACGAAAAGAATTCTGTCTTTCAAGCAGAGCTACTGGCCATTAAGGAAGCATGCAAATGGGCTAGGAAATACGATCATAACGCTAAAATATGGAGTGATAGCGAATCCAGCTTAAAAGCGATCAGTTCATTCTCCACCTCAAGCCCAATTGTTAAGGAAATACAAGCCATTCTACTCCACCAACCTTCTATCAAGTTAGGATGGGTGAAAGCACATGTAGGCCACAACGGGAACGAGGCTGCAGATTCCCTAGCCAAACAGGCTATTTCTGCAGGTACGCCCGTTCAATACCCAGCTCCTAGAAGCCATCTGAAAAGTATTGTAAATGAATTGAGCCTACAGCGATGGCAAGAAGAATGGGACAATGGCTCAACTGGCAGAAACATCCATCGAATAATCTCAAAAGTGTCCTTTTACCCATCATCTTGGAATAGGCTTGATATTATCTTTGCAACTGGCCATGGCCCTTTCCCTTCATATTTCAAGAGATTCCATATTAAAGGAACTGATCAATGCGGCTGCGGCGAAGTAGGCGATCCCCTTCATTATGCCACTAGCTGCCCTCTCACCACATCTTATCATCTCAAGAAACCCACCCACGACCTAGAAAATATCTGGTGGACCAACGTCATGAGAAACAAGGATTGGATTGGATTGGATTGTGAGGTTTAGTGGCGCAAGAGCCATACCTGACCATACTGCGCCAGACCTATGGTTAAAATATTAAACACTTGTCTTAAATAAAAATGTGTAAAAATGGAAACTAATTGATAAAATTACATTGGAGTGACTCGTAACATTATGAACAAGGGTAAAAAATGGCAATAAGAAGGAATATTAAATAAGATGATAAAAACCAATTGCTTTTAAAAATTTAAAAAGATTTTTGTGGGGACGTTCCCCCACTAGCATTTGCATGTCCACTGTTGCAACATGAAAAAATCTTAAACGGTGATGTTTAAAATCTCATGAGAAACAAGATGTCCAAGGTTAAAATTAGAAATCTTGTGCGGTTCCTACAAGAGAACGAGGAATTGATTTCTCCAGACCCAAGCCCAGTATAAAATTTTCGTTTCATTTCTCAACCAAGCTCTTTTCCAGAATATATTTACTTCAATAGATTTCATTTACTCATGCTCCCCACCGAACACCTCTTTCATCATTATAATATTTTATAGTTACTTTTTATGTGTATTGGTGTTTTTTTATGTCTTTTTATGTGTTTTTTTGTCTTTTTATGTGTATTTCTCTTATCTTAATAAATACTCCCATGTATATCCTTTCAACCGACAGGGAATCCTAGAGATTCCAAGTTCGGGGATATTCTGTGGCGAA
>JAPMOR010030202.1:51425-61506 GCA_026543865.1 Argiope aurantia | reverse complement strand
TCGCTTCTTCCTCTCTGAGATAGCATAAAAAACACACAAATGCTCATAAAAAATAAGCACCGTGATTTAAGAACAATCTGTCGCCGGTTTCTTAGATGTTTAGTGTCACGCTTCTTGGTTACGGTTTAACGCCGCAAGCCAGCTGATTTATTTTTTTATCTCCTTCTTTATTTACATAAGCCGTTTTCTTCTTTGTAAAGTTAAAGTGACTCGTGTCTTCTGAAATTAACAATTAAGAAGGCATTCAAACCTGGTAGCGACTGTTAAAATTTGCAGTTCAAACAAGTCTGTTTCAATTTCATTCAACTTAACTGCTCTTAAAGCCGAATCTTCAAAATAAAACATGGGTTCATGCATACTTTTATATGGGCAGTTCGCCTTGTCCTTTTTGGAGAAATCCAATCAAATTGTATAAATCTGGAAATGTCAGAATACCTTTTAACAGTAGTATGAATCCTAGACAAAAATGCTCTTTAAGATTATATAAGACTCTTTCCAGGAAACATTCAAATTAATTTATTTATATTGAATATTTATACTGAAAACTGAAGACATAAACTTTAATATATAATTTTTATTTGTCTCACTTTTCATACGTGTTACGTGTTATACTGAAAAAAAAACAACTTTCGGGTGAATTATTTTCATATTTTAAGTTAATGTTTAGTTAAAGTAAATAGTAAAAATAAGTTGCTATTGGTTGTAAAAATGATGAGTTTAAATTTCTTCATTTCATGTATTAGTTAAAAAATGAGCATATAAGGAGTTTTCAACTTTATAGCATTTTAATCCTCAACGTGAAATTAAGTGATTATGTTTTAAATAGTCCTAAAACTTCGAACATTCGAGTTTCACATTCACACTAATAAGATAATTTCTATCTAAATAAAAAGGCTTTTTGGTATATTGAATCTCCCCTTTCCTTCCTGTTTCTCAATAAATTGTTGAATTTGTAAACTAACTAGTGTCCAAATTTCATAATGTGAGAAATCGCTCTATGAGCAGTGGGACACACCAAAATATGTTAAGAGGTTAATTCAACTTCTCTAGAATTTTCTGCGCTTTCTATCGCGGTCACTAAGTATTAACCTTTGAAACTCCATCAACAGAATGTTCCAATTATTGATTGTACTGCAACCACATACCTTTTAACCGGAAGTGTTTCCCGTCCCTTTTCTGTCCCCCCCCCCTTTTTGTGACTAATTTGTCACAAGCTCAACCATCAAACAATCGAACTTGGACGTAACTGGGATGCCCCTGTTACTTCTTTTCGGAATGCAGCATCCTTAGGGTATACGGAAGTTGCATCCACGAGCTCATACCTCCGAGGTATGGGTTAAAGGAAGCGCGGAAGAAACGAACTCAACAAGGACAGAGAAATCAACCAAGTGCAATTTCACGTGTCACGAGTCTTACCCTGCAACCAATGTTTAGAACATACTCGTGTCTGCCCGAAGGGTGAAGTAACTTTCGTTTGGAGAGTCGTCGTTTAAATTCAGAAGGCGTACAACCTTTTTCACGGCTCTCGACACTTAGAGAAACGGTATGAAATCATGGCATTCATAAACACACGAGTAAAAACAAACACGTAATAAAAATATACATAAATCCGGAGCTACTGAATATCTTAAGCTGCCTTTGAAGATTATTCTAGAAAGTTTATGTTTCCTTTTCTAAAAATAATTAAAGTTTTTGTATAGTTGGTATTAAGTAGTAGTTGAAATTATTTGTTGTTGAATATTAAAATGTTAAAATAGGTAGAAAATTGTTTATAAAGAATGTCACTTAAATGGAGAATCAAAGTAACTGGATAACTTTCACTTCGAGTGTCTCATTCAAATCAGAAATCAAACAGCTTTTTTCTTGTTCTCAACGCTTAACCCTTTATTTACAGACGGTACTTTAACGTAACGTTTAAATCCGGCTGATATCTTCACAATATGACTACTTTTTCCAACAGCATTTGAAAGAACAAGAAAACCGTATTTCCAATAGAAAGCAGTAGATATCAACTAAAAATAACATTAAAAATCTTTTATTATTACTTAAATTATTTTAATTAATTAAAAAAAAATTCTTACTAGGTTTGTTCTGTACGAAAACTTAACTAATGGTTCAAAAATAAGTTGAAAAATTGGTGGTAAAATAATTCGATAAATAAAGGGTTAACGCAACCATAAAATAATAGAATTCAAAAAGAGGCATGGAAATCTACATAATTTTTTTTTAAATTTATGCAGAAACCGAGGAATGCTACATATTTTAGACAGTTTATTTCGGAAAAAAATTATTTTCTGAAACTTGCCAAAATTTTTATATTGTTAGAGTAAGAATGTGCTATAATAATCTCTCTGTGCTATAATAATAGTAACGAATGAAATTTTAATGGAAGTAATTATCGAATACAGCTGTAAATTATGCTGTAGCGCAAAATTGCAAACCTACATTCAAAATCAATGTTCCATGACATTTAAAATTTCTTTTGACACATCTTTCAATTTTTAGATTAACCTATTATTACAAGATATAAACATTTTTCTGATTTAATTCGCTACCCAAAATGAATTGTTTTATTTCAATGTAATTTGTTGTTTATAATGGCAGTTGTCATGGACAAGCTCGCTGGTGAAGTCAGTGATTTTAAGCCAATGGAGCGTCTCTTGTTTTAGTAGCGCCAACTAGGGCCAAGAGTACGTCTTAGCTACTCAGGCGTCACATTCGCTTGCACAAGCCCTTTTTACAGGGGGGCACATTCACACATCTCACAGATAGAACAAGAAGAACAACCATGCCCGAACCAGGACTCAAACCCAGGACGCCCAGGTCACAAGGAAGACGCGCTGCCCCTATGCCAGGACGCCGGTTCAATGGAATTTAAAATTAAGATGAAAAAAGAGTTGTGTTGAGTTTAGTTATAATAACGTCCAGTTTTTTAAAGCAACACTAGGGCTTTTGAAAACTGGACCGACCTCGTAATTCCGAACCGTGGTTAGGTGACTAGGACAACACCTGAGCTAGCACCCGCTCTCCAAATTTTTACACCAGCTGTAGGACATTTGTCCCCGATGGATTTAACATGCACCATACCCGTATAGACTGCGGTTCTTCGGTGGAATAGGGTCACGAACCTAAAACCCTGCGATTTTGAAGCCGAGACCTTACCACAAGGCCACTGCGGCCCTGATGCAAACCCAGAGTTTTCAAGTAAAGACCGTGCTGCGATTGTCCAGTTCTTAACGCACAGAAAGAGAAACGATAAGTTGCCGAAAGGTGCAGTCATGTTAGCAGTGAAACGATTTAAATAAACAGAATGACCATGTCAAGAATTTGGAATCCTACTTCCGAAAATAATTATGTATGTTGATTCTTTGAAAAATAAAATGGTGAACGTTAATGCAGATTACGGAGAAAAATTTTAAAAACAAAAGACATATTCCTCTAAGCAAAAGAAGAGCCACGGTGGCTTCGTGGTAAGGTCTTGGTAAAGTGGTTTGAGGTTCGAGCCCCGACTCCATCAAAGAAACGTCGTATAAGCGGGTCTGGTGAACGCCAAATCCACCGGGGAAAAATGTGCTCCTGCTGGTGTGGCGTGGTATGGAGGTTTGGAGAGGGGGTGCCAGTGCAGGTGTCGCCCATGTCATCTGACTGCGGTTTAAAATTATGAGGTCCGTCTCAAGATAGTCCAAGTGTTGTTTTAAAACGGGACGTTAATATAACTAAACTAAACTTAGCAGAAGAAGCGCTCATGTTATTGAACTGCTCCCAAACTTCCAAATCTAAATCATTCCGAATTTTGAAAAAAGGAAAAATCATAAAACGAATTTCAAACACCGTCAAACCATTGCTTACAGAGAAGAAAAGAAAGGCGAAAGATTCTACCTTTAAGTTTAAAATGCAGGAAGGAAATTATTAAAGAAATTTAGAAAATATCTAAGCACTCAAAATAAACTTTAGGAATAATATTTTTTTATTCATTGTTCAATATAGCTTTTTGCTAACAAATTTTTCGATCTAGATTTATTTTCTTTCGTATCTATTATTATAAGATAAATTAAATTCATCAACTGCTATTATTATTATGAGATAGAGGGAGTATCAAAATTAATTAAATATTCTTAGCGCTCTACCGAAGGACTGGATAAGATGCTGGGAAAAATTATTTTTTATATCCAACATCAGAATTTAAAATATGCCATGAGAAAGCTTGAAATTTAAAATATGCAATGTTTTAAAGCCATGAGAAGGCTTGAAATTTTGAATATGCCATCACAAAACCTGATATTTAAAATATGCCATCCAAAGTCACGAGGAAGCTAAGTAAATAAAAAATATGCATGAAGTGGAAAATTTAGGTAATTTTAAATGGCTTTTAAGATTTATTTTGGAAAACTTCAATATTCAAAAAGTTATTAAATTTACAATTCTTGATATTAGATAGAGATGCTATATAGAGAAGTAATTATGCTATATAGAGAAGTAAATCATTCGCTCATTATTATTTTGTATTTAGTAGTTATAGGAGAGAATAAGTATTTCCTGGATTCAGTGAGAAAGGTAGAATCATTAGAATTTCATTTCGAGTTAATATCTTCAAGCTGAACCGAAATCACTCTTTAAAAAGTACCTTTCTAATTGATATTTATAAAACCGTAGTTGCTATAAATTGTAGTTTCAATTATTAAATTACACATGATATTCTTTCAGTTGAAAAAAAATTACTAAACAAATTGAATCTAAACTTTAATCTTAGATACAATTATTTAAGTATCTAAAATTATTAAGGATTGGCAGAAGAGATGTAATAATTCCATCAAGGGCCTATCAACATTTTAAAAATTTTTTTGTTAACCGAATTGAGAGTGATTTTTATCTTAACCACTGGACATGGTGTATTTTCTGTACATCAAAGTCGTTTCTTTGACCAAAGTTCGACTTGTCAGTGTGGCACCGAAGAAGGATCTATAAATCACGTGATCAAAGCTTGTGCACTATGGCGAGAACACAGACTCAGATGGCCAAGAAATTGGATGTGTCTTGACGTCGAAGAAATTATAAAAATTCCGGTCATTAAATTTTCTTTTAGGTGTTTTTTTTTTTTTTTTTTTAAGCTCTTGTCTTTAGTTCTTTCCTAATTTAAAATTTTAAACGTACATTAATGTATTTTGTGGTTTTTTAATTTTTTTACTCTTTTATGTGTAATGTAAAATGCAAAGTTTTTTTTTTTTTCTATTTTTTTCTGCACCAATATGCGTTTTCTCTAGAGGGTTCTTTGTTGATTGCAAGTGTCCATTGCCATCACGTGTCGTTTGTTCTTCCGTGCTAAGTGGGTCTGCCTTTCGGTGGCCCCATCAGGTTTCCAGTATGGCCTCTGGCAAGGTCGTGGCATCGCTTGCATCTAAGATTTAAACATTTACTGTTCAGGTAAGTCATATTATCAGAAAAGGAATCATTTCTTAAAATTTAATTCCTAAATTTAATTACTAGGCATTTTCTGTATCAGCGTCACTAAATTAACATAATTAGACACACATATGCATATTAAGAAAGGGGCAGTTTAGAATAATTTCCCATTTCCAATTGGGAGAAAAATTTAAAGAAAGATTTCCAAATTCTGATTATAATCAATTTCTTCAAAACACGGATCAATAATCAAAAAGTATTAGACAAATAAGAATACTGAATAATTACATTTAATTAGAAACAGCTTTTAAAACTCATTTTTATTAAAATTTTTACTGAAAAGCAGAACCATTTTTAGTTTAATTACATATTATTCTTTAATTTATAATTCATATTTATAAATATTATGAGCTTCTGAAATTCACTAAGGAGTGGCTCGGGCTGGTTGTGGAGTTTTATGGAAAAATGATTGTATTTTTAAATACATTTGCATTTTCTTGATTATAATTATTTTTTGATAGCTTAATTATTCATTCCTAATATACATAAAAAACATGGAGCAATTTTGTTGATTTTAGCACCAGAAATAATTTTTCAAAACTTGACGGATGTTCAACTTACCGCATATCTGTGTAAAATTCTAACAATAAAAACAATAATATTTAAATCATTTTCACTTTACTTTCTTTTCTTTTATTAATTAAAGCACATTAGGCATTTGACAAGTTATATCGCTTGGCATAGTAATAATCATGATATCAGGTGATTTACAGTAAAATAAATCTAAAATGATTTAACCAGTCTGCTTTTTTTAAGTTCATATATAAAGGTTTCTTTTCTGAGAAAAAGCGATTTACACACAAAAAAAATTATTACTAAATATTGACATATGGCTCTACATGACCAATATAAGCGTATCAGAGATGGAGCCGAGGTTAGGGCTTCGGACTCCCATGAATTTTTCTACTGTTCGATCCCGCGTTTGCAATTCAATTTGATTTCGCGTACTACTTGAAACGAGCTATAGGATGGGGTTTTATTTACGATTTTACGAAAAAAAAAAAACTGCCGAGCGAAGCTTGATTAACCAGGTACTTAGCATAAAAGTCATTCTGTATTGGTTGTTAACTCAAGCAAATGATAGACTTCTTTCTATCTCTCACATATTGTGTCCACACTTTGAAAATTAAGGATTGAACCCATTCTCCTTCATCAGAACTGTGGGGTGCGGCGGCTTGATTGTAATGTTTTGGCTTTGAGGCCAAAGTGTTCTTGGCTTGAAATTCGATTTCGCCGAAGAACCTCCTTCTAAGAGTACGGTTTACGCTTAATCTATGGTCAAGGCTGGACGTCTTCCCCTGCCGTGGAAGGTGAAGGGGCGTTAGACCAGGCACTATCCGCGACATTTGATCGCTGTTCAAAATTGCATAGTTTATCCCCAAATAATCTTATCATTGCTTCATTTAGGGATGTTAATGTAATATTCTGAAAGCTGCTGTACACATCTTCACAAGTTACAGTAAAACCATTCATATTTCATATAACCATTCATCGGTATGTTAGTTGAAAATCCTTATTTTTCCCGCTTTTCTCTCTTTTGGGTTTTATTTTCTTAAGTCTTTCCCTTTCTCTGATTCGTTTTTCTGTTTTCATTCCTTACTAATTATGTCATTATAGTTTTTTTCCATCGTTTCTTTAACAGGTGGATAAATTATGATGTTTTTATAATTTTTTTTTTATTATGAGAGCCTCTGCCAAACTCCATCAGAGGGGAATTCTTTGGGGGATATCTGATAGTTGAGGGTGAGTGTTAATATGTGAAACAGAAACTCTAATTGTATGAGTCAAAGACGAATAAAGATAAATCTCGTTGTTTGTAATATGTAACAAATTGCCTCATCGCATAGTTTTAGACATCTTTGTGGATTTATTGAAAAATATTACAATTCTTAAAAAAAAAAAAAAGGAAAGGAAAGCAGCTTTTTAAAACGTACACAAAGTAAATAAGCAAAAATATTTTTAAGAAAATCAACTTACTTTTCGTAAATCAAAATTTATGAAATATTTTTTCTACATTTATTTTCTAGAAGGGAGTGCGTGTTCACAAATTGTCATTACCCATTTCGGCTGGGCATTAACTGTATTGGTATTATAAAGTACAGGGTGATTATAATTAAAATTCCACTTTGAAATGGTCATAAAGGGAAAACTACTGGGCCAAATGTTATCAATTAATCCAATGTTATTATATAGTTTCAAGAAGGTCATGGAAATTTCTTTTCCGCTAAAAAAAAGTTGAAAAACTCACTACCAGGGAGGAAATAGCACTGTATGCAATATTGTTAAACAAAATAAGACATGAAGACATCGGTTTAAAATATGTTTAATTGATTCTGAAACGAAACCTGATTCTGATTCTGATTTGTTTGTGGGCTTATGCAAACCCGCCATGACTTGTGATTGGCTTACGGCAGGAAGAAGCAAAGGATTTATGCAGATGCGTTTTACATGTCATTTGATTTTTCTGATAAAAGGGAGCCTGTTTGTCAGAGTTTTCATTGTTATGAATCGATAATGCCTCTAACCATGCAAGACCGTGCTTTTCGCGTTAAATGTTATTATGAATGCGATAGCAATGAACGGCGTGCTTTGCAAAGATATCTTTCAGTAAGAAGAGCACTCCGAGGGCCAATGACACTGTAGGATTTGAGGAAAATGATGGTAAAATTTGAAGTCACGGGTTTGTTATCTGTTGCACCTGGGAGGGGAAGAAAACCTGTTTCTGTGGAAACCGAGGAGGCTGTTGTTTTAGCCGTTAACTGTTTTTTTGTAAAGGAAGCAACAATGGAAAGCACACACGGTACGCGTAGAGTAGTGCTGTCGCGCATCGAATGGACGTACGATGAAGTACGTGTGCAAAATTGTCCGTTAAGTGCTGCAGTTTTATCCTACAAAATCAAACATATTCAAGAACTTCAACGTAATGATCCTGCTGCAAAAGAACCTTTTGATTTGGAATTTTTTGCACAGATGGAAATAGACGAACATTGGCTATGGGACATTTTGTGGACAGATTAGACCCATTTTCACCTAAATGTTGATGTCAACACCCATAATTGCAGAATTTCGGCCGAACAAATCTCTCATGTTATCTACCCAGTTCCATTGCATTCTCCTGAAATCACCGTTTGGTGCGGTATGACTCCTAGTTTCATAATTGGACCATTTTTCTTTGTAGATTAATCGACAGTTCGACCATTTGCATGTAGTGTAACTGCAGCTCGTTTAGAGTCAATGTAAGACGTTTCGCACTGACTGAACTCCAGCAACGTGACATTTTAGATTCTACGAGTTTTATGCAGGGAGGGGCCATATACCAATATTGGTATATGTATCACACAGTCACTTAAGAAATATTCCACGAAAGAACGGATTATAGGTCGAAACCTCCCCATTTCTTAGCCACCCCAGTCACCAGACATCAAAACCCTGTGACTTCTGGCTATGGGGTTATCTCAAAAGCACTGTTTATGGTGATTAAACAATTCGGCGGAATTGAAAGATGCGATACACCGACATGTTCGTAACATTCCTATTGATATGTAAATAGCAACTGTTGAGAATGCAGTAATGCGATTTAACTTGCTTTCAGAAAATGGTGGACTTCACATTAAACATGTAACACGTTTCATTTGTATGCATTTCCATTTGTAATACGTTTTGCATAAGCATGCATTTGTAACACGTTTCAGAAATGATTAAATAATTTTAAACCGGCGTCTTCATGTCTTATTTTGTTTAACAAAATTACATGCACCGCCATTTCCTCCCTGGTGAAGAATTCTTGAGCTTTTTTTTACTTTTTGGGTGGAAAAAAAATTTCATGGCCTCCTTTAAACTCTAACCAAGTTTGATAACATTTGGTCCAGTCGTTTTCCTTTTATGACCATTTCACAGTGGAACTTTAATTCTAACCACCTATACATCATAAGAATCATGTTTCCCGAAAATTCTGATTAAAAATTTTAAAAACCACAGTGTGTTACAACTTACCCCTTTACAAGTAGCCCAGACTCCTCAACCTGATGAAATCAAAATTTTATTACATTTTTAATAATCATTTAATTGATAATTAAGTTTTCATAATATTAAAATAATGTATTAACATCGAAGTTCCATCTTCACGAATATGAAACTATTCAATCTAAATAAAAAAATACTTAAAAACTAAAACTCCTTTAGATTCTCGAAAAAAAATACGAAAGCAATAAAAAATTTGAGAAACTATTATAAATTCGTTCACAATTTCAATATATTGAAATCTTTGAATCTTTAATTTTTTTTAATAATAAAAAAAAGTAACATGGAGAAATAAAATCATTCTCAATCACTGAGTATTTATCTTAGGAACAATATTACATCGACGGCACTTCTGAATGTTTTGAAAAGTTTTGAATGTTTGTTTGTTTGTTTGAATGAAAAAATGTTTGAAAAGACTCTCAAATTACATAAATTACGGATCAAGAACTATTTAATAAACTAAATCTGAATTTCACTTTGTTACACATACGTATACAGGTTATAAAAAGGCGATTTTCTAACGGATAATGTTCAGAATTTTCGAATATTAATTGATGACAAATGTATGACATGCCTGCAATTTTCAAGCGAAATTCGTCGA
>JAPMOR010030202.1:25336-51325 GCA_026543865.1 Argiope aurantia | reverse complement strand
TCTAATTTCAATTTAACTAATTTTCAAGATTTTATCTTAATTTAGCCCATAGTAACTTCATTCTAAAATATTCTCTTATTTCGTGATCCAATTCCACTGTCTCTACTTAATTAATTCAAGAGAAGCTTTGTTAAATTACTGAATCAGCTAAAAGTCGAACTTTCCCACGCTCGGCGTGAAGGGGTAAAAAACTGTCCAGTAAGCACATTCTTTTTAAAAAGATCCCTGTGTTTCCCTTACATGTGATTGACATGCGTCAGAAATCCCTATCAGAATCTTATTAATATATTAGCACTATGAAGAAATGTTTTCCCTATCAAAATCATAGGTTATATAAGACCAGGGATAAAATGTCCGAGAGCTTTTTCCTCTGCTTCAATTCCACTTTTTATTTAATTACATTTAACACGCGCTCTAGAAAACTATAAATTCAGCAGATTCTCATGCTCTGAGTGAAGAGATAAAAAATTTTAATGTTTCCCATTGAAAATCATTGAAGGTAAAATTTCGCTCTCTTTAATTTTGTGGCGATGAAGACTTACGCATCTTTTATGATCGTGTCTTGTACAAATTATGCCTTCCGGGTGAAGTTTTAAAATTTCAATAGTTTCTTCTATTCGGCACGCAACTGCTAAAATATGTTTTACATTATATACTTCTATATATATAATAACGCATATATATAATAGAAATAACAATGTATCTCATTTCAGTAACTTTTCATTCTTCTGTTTATAATGGCAGCCTGTCTATTTTGTAGCGACACAAGGGCCGGATGGGGACTGACCTCGATCGACATTTTGAACCGCGATCAGCCGCCGAAGACTCCCATTCAGAGAAAGCAGCCCCCTCTCCAAATGTCGGATGTACACTATTTTGAATTGTGATTGTTTCATCTACGAGGTCTAAAAAAATCTGCTGTCAACTATTTATTCTTCAATTTTACATATACTGATGAAGTTTTACATGCAACCTGTTTTTCAACTAGATAACCAGATGGTAAAATGCTTGCACTCGAACAATTTCCATACCTACTTACTTTGCTTTATCATCGGCATTACTACCCGAAGTACGATGTATATTTCCTCCCTTTTTTTTTCTTTCTTTTTTTCTTGCTGAACACCCAGAACTAGTCAGGTTAGTGCTAAATGTTCTTACGCATTTGCATAAACTCATTAGCAATAACAATTTTAATACCTGAATGTTCTTCAAATTTTCACCTCGGAAGAAACCTGTACTATCATCTTATGATGAATTCCAAATCATTTGAAATCTAATATATGCCAAATATTTTAACACGTGAATATCAGTAATAATTATTAGTTTCCTTTTAGTTTCAAAGGTGCAAAAGCTTTTTCTTTTATCACAATTAAGAATTTAATTTAAAGAACATATTAAAATTGAATACTAAAGCTGTTCGTAAAATATTATAACATAATAACCAAATGCTTCTTTATAGAAAATTTTATAAAAATAATTTAGCAACAAGCATGTGAATTTTTTTAAATATCTTAGCATTACTTTTACATTTTTAAATGGTTAAATTTTCATTAATAAAATTTTAATAATAAAATTTATTGAAATAGTTAATTAATAAAAGACTGTTATCAGAAAGTAAAGTTTATTAATAAAACTCTATTATCTACATATATAGTACAAATTCAATGATTTTTTTTCAATCCGGCAAATTCTAAAATATAACAGAATATTTGGTATCATACTACTATTTAAAAAGCAATTTTAATCTATAATAGGTAGATTAAAAAATTAAATTATAATAGGCAAGAAAAAACAAAAAACACACAAACAAGAAAAATAAAAACTATAGGGCCCAAGATGAATATTTAAAGTCTTCTGTTTCTTCAAGCTTGCTGCTACTTTTACACAATTATTAATAAAAATGTTTCAATTGTGTCAAAAGAAATTCCTAAGCTTATTATTTTAGAAGATTTTATTATAATAATTATTATAATTTTATTATATTGAACAAGGGCAATTAGATAGCTTTTTAAATCACTGCTAAAGGAATTTTTCGGATTATACGATTATCCATAACTACATAGTTTTATACTTCTTGTTTTCCTTGCAACTAAAAAGTCCGCAAATTAATTCTCCATTTTTAAGAGACGAATAAGATCCGCTATCCTTAGATATGACTTAAAATTAATAAATTTATTTGTTACAGCAATGTTGGTTCTATGAAATCTTTTGTAATAGTTCCACATGCAAGCAGTCATCATAGAAGTCATTGCTGTATAAAATGGCTATGAAATTTTATCATCAGATATTGTTGCGGACTATTTTCCCAGATTTTTATCTTCATCGTCATCTTCTTTCGGCAGAAAAGCGAAAGCCACAAACATGGAATACTGAATACAAGATTGGACATCGATCAAGCACACTTCTCCTTCAGAAATATTGATTGAAATGAAAATTGCAATATTTATTCCTAATGAAGAGAATAAGCGCCAGTTATTGTTGCTATAGATTTTGAGACGGAAAATCTGCTATAGCAGAAATTGTTGCTATAGATTTTAGAAACAGAAAATTCTGCAATAGCAATAGTTTGAAACTCCATGATCGGATACTCGGGAATCTTTTAAAATATTGAAAAATTTCAGATAAGGGTTTGGAGTTTTGTTGGGACGAAGTACGAATATTCTGGTATCCAACTCATATCTGCTTCCCCGAAGTACCTGAGTGGTAAGAGTAAATCTGCAGAATATAATTAGGACAGAGTTTAAATACCCCATCCGAGTAGAAGAAGAATTTCTCGATAATATCAATGCAATAATTCTTTAAGTCCATTCACTTACAGATGTATTAGCAAGAAAAAAAATCAGTGTAACCAGTTTAAACATTTCAAAAGGAACTTATTTCGTTAAAAGTAGATGCATCATTGCTAATCATTTGTATTGTTCTTCTCGTTCTACGTAATAAATTCTCTCATGTAATAATCATATCCTTATCTGACACGATTGATGATTACTTCAGAACAGTATTAAATCTCTCAGATATAGAAAAAATAACAACAACCAACGAAAACATTGTAACTGTGCTTATGAGGTGTGTACAAATGGATAAAAGGTTAATGGCAGTACAGGAGGTCATAAATGTATCTTCAAAGATCAAGAACTCTTCAAATCATATTAATATCAGTTACATTCATATAGGAAAATACAAACCATAAAATTAAAAGCACTTTTTTATGAAACTAGCTTATTAAAAAATTAATTTCTGAGCACAAAAAATGTAAGAGGAATATGCATCGTATTTAGAGTGATACAGTGCTGCTACATCTAAGACACAAATGAAATAAATCAAACTGAAAATAAACATCGTTTATTATTTCTTGCTCTTTTTATTATTTCTGGTTTGGTTGCATTCATATAGCTCTTTTTTCAAGCAAATCGATTTTTTTTCATCCAAATATGAACTTTTTCCTTTTTATTTGTATCGTTTTAATAGACTAATTAGTTCAGATTAGTGTGCTGGCTTTGGCAATGATGATCATTTTGTTTTTTCTTGCAAATTTAAGTTAAATTGTGTTAAATAAACTTAATGAATAATGTATAAACTAGTTTAAAAGTATCCTCAATAATAAAATTTCTTAAATTAAGTTAGATTAGTGTGAGACGGTGGCTCCTAGGGTTTGTAAAGAACTGACCAGAAATGTCGACTTCTTATTTGATCTTTAATTGCAGTTTCTTGGTTGATGCCCTTTTTCTTACTGGTTTCAAATTATTTTTTTAAAATTTACTTTCGATGGTTTTCTGTTTTCCCTGATGAGTCATTTTTGAGTTTTGATTCCATATTTCTTTATATTTGGTATTTGATATTGATTGTTTTATCGCACTTTCTCCATTATTATATTTTACCTTATTTTGTAAAGAATGTAAATTGTTTTTATATTGTTCTTTTGGTTCTAGATAAAAAGGATATTCTATAAAGAACTTTTATTCTTTTTTGTTTCCTTTAAACCTTTTTTTTTCTTTGTGTTTTTATTTGTTCTTTCTATATTGTGTTCACTTACCGGAAAATTCTTTGCACTGGACCTTTTACATACTTATGTAATCTATTATAATAATATTATTTTGCACAAAAGTATGATATGTGTTTGTAATTGCAATACTATAGAGAATGACTTTCATCATATTTAAAAATTACATCGTTTCCTTATTATATAACGCGGCTTGGTAGTATTGTATTCAGTTAGCTTTGTTATAATGTATTATGCATTTACGAAATAATTTTTGAAGTACAAATCATCATAATTAGTATGTAGATTCCTGCTCCGAATGCACGTTTTCCTTTTATAAGAAATCCTTACAATCTAAACTGCGGAATTCTTTGTTGTGTTCATTTCTTCGTTTATGTTTAAATACTTCACAAGCCTGGGAGCTTACACTGGGTTCTTTTCTCCGCCACGCTCTACGCCTTCGGCAAAGGTGATTATTCATATATTATAATAAATATCAAGATATTGGCCGATAAAATATGTTTAAAATCACTTATTTTTCGCATAAATATTTATAGTTATAATTACAACTATTGTAACATTGATAAAAAGTAAGTAAATCGCAGGATATTTTATTATAGTACCTTTAAGCAAAAAAGAAACTTATGATAATAAAAAATTATTTAACTCAAATTTTTAAAAATGATACATTAATCTAATTGCTTTCGACTCGGTAAATATAACTCTAAAAATGATTCTTCTCGGAAAAAAAAAGTTTGCTAGCTGCTGTATTAGAGTTATCATATTCCCAGTAAAGTAAAAGTTGGGTAGGAAAATTATTTAACAGTTAGCGTTTTTAAAATGAAGTCTTTTTAAATATGAAAAATTTAAGTAAGAAGTTAAGCATTTAATTACAATTTGGGACACTTTGTCTTAATTGGGGACAAATATTAAAAATTGGAAGCATTCATATTTATTTGAGACATCTGATTATTTAAATACGTATGGCACAAATCAGCTAATTAAATTAGCTTTATGATCAAATATTTAAAAATTTAGACTTAGTTAATTAACGACTTAATTAGACTTAGATAAAGACTGTTTACTTATAAGCAAAATATGAAACAATTAGATTCAAACATTCAAAATTCGGAGTTGTCCCTTAATCTGGATCATCTGGTCACCTTTAAGCTATTTTGTCATCAAAATATGACGAATTTTATTGCCATTTTACTTTGGTTTATTTGTATTAACTGATATGTTCTCCACATGTCAACCTCTTCTCCGAAGATAACTTTTTTTTACACGGTCGCTAAATATAGCTCTTTGCTAAATATAGTTATGGATATCACTGAATATCGGAATTGCAAAGAGGACGCTTACTTTTCTTCCCCTTTGTGAAAGAAAGTAACACGTATGTTTCGTCTATTGGAACACGAGACAGTCAAGTGCATCATCCAGCAGGAATTAAGTTCCAAAGTTCCGAGGGCAGCTGATTTAAACATCCAACTATCGTCACTTGTAATGGGTTGCTTCACAAAAACACAAAAGAAGTTAGGACTTTAATCTCCAGCTCTCGTGATTCTTGTTTCAGGTCTATCTGAATTCAGTTCTTATCAGATTAGCATGTGTTCTGTAAAATTCTTAAGCTCTTTTATCAAATGCACCTTGTGCAATAAGTTGGATGTTGGGTTGCCTGATAAACAAATAACATCAAAATGCAATTCGATCTTTAAAAGTATTGTTATATTTTAACTTTGAATCTGGATAACAAAAGATAGTATCTATTTCATAATAGAAAACAATTCCATTAAAAGATGTATTTTCTCTTTAATTTATCAAAACGAATTAAAAACTGGGAAGTGAAACCCAAACTTACATGCACCAAATGCTTCCTGATGAAGGCTCCTAGTATAAATTTCAGAGTAAAATCATACGGCTGAAATGTCTCATTTTTTCATATGATTTTGTACGCAGTTGTCATCTATACTTATAAATAAAGCTCAATGTGTGTGTGTGTCTGTGTGTGTGTGTTGGCCAGGTCATTTGACCTACAGCTACCAAATTTGGTACATGTATACCTTAGAGGTCGGCAATGTGCACCTGGGGTCCCTTTTTTTGAATTTTTAATTAGAATTTTAATTATTAATTAAAAACTAACTTTCCCGCCAAAAAAAATTCCATTTTCCAAACCGCCAAATGAGTAAGGCTTTTGTTTTTTTCCCCAACAGTAATGAGGCTAGGGTTAACATTTTTCGGCTGATTATTTCAAACAATTCTGCTTATTTTCTTAATGTTTGATGCATTTAAAATTAAACATTGTTAATTAATCGATCTTTCAGATTCATTCTGAAGTACTTTTGAATTAAAATAACACAGAATAAAGGAAATTAAAAATGTCAAATCTGCATAGCGTTACCCCAACTGTCGTAGAAAAATCCACGCATTTGCGTTACCGTAACTAGCTTTGAAAATTCACGCATGTCCATTGTGTTCTGATTGTTGACAATTATCAACGGATGATTCTTGATTTAAATTATTTTTAGGTTAGTTGCATGCTTTTGTGATTAAATTGTATTTATGTTAGTTATATATTTTTTGTATATGCTTATAGTTTTAAATACATCGTTTTTAAAGTAGTTTTTTTAACCTGTTTTCGACCGATTATTTTAAACGATTCTATTTATTTTCTTAGTGTTTGATGCATTTAAAATTAAACATTGTTAATTAATCGATCTGTTCATGATGAATCTGAGAAAATTTTATTGAGATATTATATAAATTAAGAAAAATATTCTTTAGTGCCCATAAGGTTTAAATGCACAGTGACTCTGTTTTCAGTAATCATATTATTAAAAAAATGCTTTGTTTCAGTAAAAAATATTATTATATTAATTGCAGATTAATTCTTTCCACTTTAATTTAAGGCATAAATTCTACGGGAGCTAACAGAAAATTAGAGAGATACATATTACGTTATGACTGAAGGTTTTTATAATATTATGAGTGAATTATATGACTATCAAAATTTTGAAGTTTTGAAATATTTTAATGAAGAAGCTATTAAAGCAGGAATTAGCTAAAATATTTAATTATTAAAATTTAAACAAACATTAAGTTTGGTGAACCAGCTGGTCGCCAAAGGCGGCTAGTGTACTATAAATTTTAGCCACATTTCTGTCACTAGCCTAATGCTCTTACTTTAATATATTTTTTGTAAGGAAGTTTTGCTTCAGTTAACATTATCAAATTACATGATTTTCGTTTTTGGGTAGTTTAGATTTGTCATAAAGGCTTAACGTAATCAAATTATGTTCATTATGTTACTTTATGAATTATATAATAATGGAGATAAAGATTTCACATTTTATGCATACTTATTTCTATTTATATGGTGTTTAGTTTTTCCTAATCATTATCAGAAGCCTATCATTAGATTATAAATTGATTACAAAGGCCAAAGTGTATTTTGGAGTAAGGTGATTTTTTTAATGATTTTGTGTTTATTTTATATACTGAAAACAAATATGGCATTAGCTTTGAACTAACAGCTGCTGTTGGTAATGTGCGACAGTAGTGGTATTTAATATACATTTAAAATTAGCTTATTCTAAATTTTTTTAAATGTTCTATAGTAAATTTCATAAAATATTTTAATTACTTGAACGAAACGCAGTCACACTTCTATCAATCTTCAATAACTTAATTATATTTAGAAATAAAAATAATTAAATAAAAACGATAGAAAACGATAGAACGATAGGCTCGAAAAGTAATCTTCCGCCATGTACAATAGCTCAGATATCAGTCCTTTATTGTTTTTATATCCTGGTAAAATCGCTGACTTTGTCCTTCGCAAGTAACGCCAAAAGTTTCAAGAGAATAATCTAAATGGTTATGTGAGTAATGAACCTTTATACTCATATTACAACCAAGATCATGAAGCTGTTAAGCCTACTGTTACTGTTGACAAAACCAAATTTATTCTCTTATAGTTATCCAAAAAATTATTAACAATAGGTACAAATGTTTGGTTCGCATCTCGTTCAGTTTCATGCTTGGAATCCCCGATATGAGGATCGTTAGGAGTTACCAGTTTGAGAACCATGATAAATTTCAGCTTTGTGTGCTTATTTCAAGCATTTTTCTTGTCATATGTACAAAAAACGAAAGACATTTTTTTCTCCAACAGCCATGTTCTCTCTCATAGGCCATTCTTTTCTTACTGTTATTTTGCTCGGCATATTTTATAGATAAGAAGAACCAAGAATATTCTATGTTGTCCCTTTTGATGACCAAGGAGAAAACAATTTTTTTAAGTCCACACAAATTATCCACTGATATTCGAAAGCTATTTAATCTTCTCCATGACCAAAATTATGATATCAGGGTTTCCTTTCGTTTATCACGTGACTTTCTGTGTAAAAACATATGCCAGTATTCCGCCTTTTTCTCTGTTTTCATATAATTCAACTATTCAAGAGATATATTGTTCTTTAAAGTTAAAATATTACATAATAAAACAAAACTGAATTTCAAAAAAATAGAGGATAGAGAAAGTCTGTCTCCAAATTTGAAACCATCACCCTAAATATAGTCAGAATCAGTTTAAAAATTCAAAACATCAAACAAAAAATTATTGTTAGCATCTATTATTTATTACAAATAATGAAACGACAAAAATTTTTTTACTGGCATAAAATTTTGAAGATAAAGATAAAATTCTTTATTATTTGTTATGAAAAGAAAAAATTTGGAGCTTCCATTTAACGCTTATTCATGACATATTTTTTCAAATACTTTGTGCAACTATAATATTATTTTTATTTGGTTTTGAGGATAAATTCTGAGGATTATTTTCTCAGATACAAAACACATTGTCCCTTCTGTTTTTAGTGGTATTTTCCAGTAATCACATATCCTGTTTTAGCGAAGGTCGTAGCGTATTGTTCTGCTATTTCATGCTGATACAAAATTGTTGTATTTTTTTTGCTTATCTCATTGAAAAAATTTGATTAAGAACAATACAAACAAAAAGTCACTATATTGATTGCAAAAACATTTATATCCTTACTACAATCCGATATCGAAAGGGTTATTACTTCCTTCCTGTTGTTATAAAATAAGAATGCTCCGTAAAAAAAAAATGTAAATTTTGAATTCACATTTATTCTCTTTAAATAGATAAAAATTTCTTTTATAAATAAAATTTTGCCGATTCTTTGTGTAAAAAATGACAGATTTTATAAAAAAATGATTAAATATACGAATGATTTATTTAAATGCATGTTGCTATTGAATTAACGAAATATTTTTAATATATTAACGTTAAATCTACTTTTATCATGGTTCTCAAACTGGTAACTCCTAAAATGAACTTGATTAATTCGTAAAATTATCACAACTTTCAAATATTCTTACTATTTCAGAAAGAACCCGATATATAAGTATCCAAACAATCGTTCATTTACTGAAGGAGTTTAAATACAGCTTTCATCGTAATAATGTATTCAAACGTGACAGATATTTTCTTCGTTTTATTAAGCAAACGTCTGATAAAATAAACATAATTGATTTAATAACATATTTTTCAATACTATTTGGAAATTAATACTATTTTAATACTATTTTAAATACTATTTGGAAATACATAAAAAAAATGTTGTGGTTCATGATAAAATAATGAACAAAGAAAATGAAAATTTCCAGATATTCAATCCAGTAAATGAGACAAGTCTCAATTGAATGAACGAGACGTAAAAAAAAAGCAGATGCAGTGTTTCTTTCATAAACATTAAATATAGCGAAAACTAAAACGTCATGTTCTTCAGATATCGGAATGATTGCAAATTGGGTGAATGTCACCTTTCATCAGGCGATACATTATCGATCTTTCATTCCTATTGTCACCTTGAAGGTTTCACCTACTATCGAAAGTACTTTTTTTTTTTAGCTATTGATCTCAGATGCAAGTACACCAATACTTCTAGTCGATCTTTTTTTTTATTTTAAGCGCAATAAATACTTTCTAAAGAAATATTTTCACATATTGGAAAATCGACACATTTGTTTGAGACTCGGTAAATCAAATTATCGTTTGTTCGAACAACTCTAATTTGTTTGAACTACTGATGTTTTATCTTCAATAATTTTAAACAAAAAATTTTTCACCTTAGCAACCGTTAGCCTGGAATCATTAGTTTAACATGATTGCTGAGCATTAACGTTTCTTTCGTAACAGTCTTAAACAGTTTATATTTTACATTTCCATGAAATTACCATGAATGGAGGAAATATGAACTAAAAATGTTCTTTCGTGAGAAACTTATACTAATGTTTTTAATACTTTAAGTGTGACGTCTGCACACACCTGAAATACGCCATAAAATTCTCATTCAAATTCAAAAGATTTAAACTGATTTAATTCTTAACCTTGAATATTTTGATACTATAAACCAACTAATCAACTGAATTTCTAAGTATGTTAAGTCAAAAACAATGGCTAAAAAATAAACGAAGGAGTGAAATTTAAGAAACTTAAGAAAAGACAAATTTATTTTCTCCCCCCCCTCCCAAAAAAAAGCTGCTTTGAAAATGCTTATATATCTCAAATGATCCAAATAGTTCTGAATTTTGAAAATTTAAAAATTAGCTAACAGCACCAACGGGATTTCATATACAATTTATTGATAACGTATATGTGACTTAGAATTTCATAATTTATATATCATAAGATCAATCGAAGAAGCGATTTATAATAAAAATGTTATGTTTCGAGGCAGCGTATAGGCTATATATCCCTGTAAAAATTACATCCGAGAGAAAAGTCCTACACTGGAAACTACCTGCTGAAGCTGCGCATTTACTGCGTATTCAACCGACTTCCAAGGGCTCAGTTAATTTATTTTTTTTTATGAAAATATAACTTGAGAAAATGTAACAAAACTTGTAAATGCAATTTTAATAAGCATAACAAAATGTAACTTAAATAAACATAACAAAACATACTTTTAATAAACCTAACGATAGTTAAAAATAACAAAATTGACGATGATTATTTTAAGAAGAACTTCGTGATTTCAAGGTGGTTAAAGGTTGTTGGAGATATCTTAATTGAAACATTGACCTCAAAATTCCACTCCATACCAGTGGGGGGCCTTTTGATTTATTGGGGACCAGACACCGTGCACGACAGATCTGCGCTGTCCCCAAGTTCAACGCGGAAGAAGGGGAAAAAAAGGCGCATCTTTGAAGATAAAAATATTTTAATGAAATTTTTTTTAACAAATTTAGAGTTAATATCATGGATGAGAATGTTTTAATGCAATCTTACAAGCAAATAAAAACTTAAGAATAAAGTTATAAAGAAATATTAGAAATAGGTTCATATTTTCTACTCATATGTAACGACCAAACTTAAAAAGAAATATACTCAAAGAAAATTTATAACACAAAATTTTATCTGAATAATCATAAATAAAAGGAGGCGAAGTGTAAATATAAATTATGTTTTATACTTTAGCTATGTAGTAAAATCTTTCTTAAGTGGGTAATTAATAAACTAAAATTATTATTATTTTTTTAAATTTAATTCGTTGCTCAAATAATTTTTCTTAATTAAAATTCTTTTAAATTCTTCTTAAATTTTTTTTCTTATTAAATTTTTTCATATTAAATTTTTTTTAAATTCTTTTTTCCTATTAAATTTTTCTTATTAAATCTTTAATTCTTTTTCTTTCATTTTTTAAAAATCTAAATCTAATTTTTAAACCTAAAATCTAAATTATTTGTAAAAGCCTCTTTTCAGCTTCTGAAGTAGTTGTTGCTACTTTTAAAAAAAGAACAAAAAGAAGTTAGGATCAATCATTAACTGAATTAGCTACTCAAACATTACAAAAAGAAAGTGTGAAAGGAAAAGCATTAACAAGATAATTTGTTTCAAATTATATTCCTCGATAAAAAAAATTAAGATACATTTTTTCATAAAACTTTTTCGTCTGAATTCTGTTAAATCTAAAGTTAATTTAATTAATACTTTTTTGTGCTCTTCTGTGTGTTTTAAACTCTTCAAAAAAAAAATTATTGCTTCAAAAAAATTTATAAATGCTAGCTATCACTTTAACTTATTTTTAATTTTTCTAGAATTTGAATTTGCTGTAAAATATTAAAATTTTGAATTATTATTTATAATTTAGTTTTTAACAATTCACTATAAAAAAAGTTGAATTTAAACGTGTTTCAATTTTATTTCCACATAATTTCATTTTTATTTTAAACATATTATTAATTATTAATATCTTTAATCAAATAATATAGCTACTAATAATTTTCTCCTAGTGAAAATCAGTATAATAAATTTTAAATCTCAATAAAGAATTCAAATTTCCGCCTTTTATGTTTATTTTTAATATAATTATGCAAATAATGTAAACTTCCATTTATCCTTTTGAGGATACTTTTTCAATCAATCAATAATATTTAATTAAACCAAATCTCTAAAATAATATTCACAAATCTTTAACAATGTTTGCAGATACATTCAAGAAGATTTTAAAGTAAGTATTCGTAGCTTTTTCGAAAAATTTGTTCGTTATTAGCATTTATTTTGTCTCCCTTTTCGCCAAAAACGCTTCGAAATCGAAATGAGTTTATTTTACGTAGAAATAGAAAATGCTCGGCTAGCTTAAAACATGCGATTCTCTTTTGAACTATCGGCCAATCCAAGTCAGCGTTTCGCTGCTATCTAAATCATTTTTCACCCAAAGGCCATTGCCAAGAGCTTGTGGGAGGCATGCCAAACTGGAAAATAAGTACAGGAAGTTGACTTACTGTCAAAATAAAAGGTATCACTCCGCTTTGGAAGCCAAAACAACGACGCACTGTCTTTTTATCATAATTGCGGAGGACGTTTTTTTTTATAGGTTGAATTTTTATTAAACGAGAAGGCGACATTTGTTAATTATTGTTTTAAAAATTTATAGTCTTTCGAAAATTCATAATATTAAATTATATTGTTGTCACTGAAATAAACAAACAATGTTTCATTTGATATACAAAACCTGCCAAAAGAAATGCCATCCAGCTATAAAAAGTTTAAAATGTTTTCTAAATCCTAAATATAAAACCCGGAAAAAAATTTTAAGTGCTATTGCCAAATTTGTGAAGTTTTGCATAGCTCCAAGTGCAATTCTTATTTAATGCAATTTCGATCCTAGCTAAAAAAAAATTAATATCAAATATTTAATTATGTCAGTCATTGAAGGTTTTCTTATGGCATCCAAAGATTTTGTTATAAAATTCGAAAAGGTTTTTTACAGACTACAATTTTTTCTCAATTAGAATGTTACTTCTAAACAATCAATCCATTGAAAGAAAAATTAGATTTCTACAAGAAAAAAAAGAAAAATTGCCGTTATTGAGCGGTTTTATCTGACTTCGATGAAACATTTATTATCAATAAAAAAGAGCTTTTAATTCTGAGGTTGATGAAATTCAGATTTTTTTGAGTTTTAATAACAAAATCGTGTTCGAAAAGAATACACAAATAGAACACAAATGGCATGTCAAAACAGAAGGGTTGGATTGAACAATACTCATTGTTTTTCTTATGGAAATGCTTAATGTTAAAGTAAAGAAAAATATTCTAAAGATAAATTGACTGACAATAATCTCCACACCGCTTGTGTATAAAGTTAAGTGACTCGTGTAAGAACAGAATATTAACTTTTTCAGCTGCGAAGGACTTCGATTAATTTCGCTCCTTTAATTGTTAACATTATCGAACCTTTAATACTTTTACTTTTTTATACTTTTAATTTAAACATAAGTTAAAACTTTTTTTATATTTTGAAATCGTCAGTGGAACTTCATATTTCCCCCAGCAATTCTTAAAATCATTGACAAAGTAAAGGTCAATTGATTATGAATACAAGAAACATTTGACACGAGATTTGAAACGCTTGCTCGCTTTTAAAAATAAATCGCTAAGTCGTCACATTGTAAAAAATATTAGATAATGAGTTTTTAAAAGGAAACCGTGGTCAAAATTGAAATGTGATGAAAATCTAGTTGATTATAAAAGGATTAATTCGTAAATAGTATATTCATTTATTAAGTTGATATTTAATAAGTTAATAAATTGATTTATTTTTATGTCGTAACTGCTTAAATTCAAATTTTCTTCTTGAATTATAATTTTATAAAAAATCTACAGAACAAAAGATATCTTAATTTAACAAATAATATATTTAAAACAAATATAAAAATAAAACTTTGCTATTAAAGAATGGCAAAAATAATTCCTTTACATTTCCGTTCCTTAAATGAAATATTTATTTAAATGTACTTTTAAACATGCTGATTGGTTTGAAAATTTCTAAATCCTCTCCTTTTAAAAAGTCTCTCAATATTGTACAATTGCCATTAACTGAAAATATAACATGGCTAGTTTAAAGCCTATCAATAGAAATAAAGAATTCCAGTTTTTTTCTAAACAGAAAATTTTTATCACATTCTTTTCTTTTAGAAAAATGAAACAATTTATTCTAACAGTATGTAAGATCGGTCACAGGTTAACAAATTTTATTCAAATTTAGCTCCTTAGCTTATTGAATATTTATTCATTAATTTTAGACTTTTTGATAAGTGAAAAAATATCGTGGATAGCTGATTCAAACAAACGAAATTGTGAAATCTAAAAACGTCTATTCACAGAGAATAAATAAATTACTTGCAAGTAAAGGATGATAAAAACTATAATTTGAAGAGCAAATGGGACTAGCACAAATTGTTATTTATACAAAATGAATTGTTGGTACGGCTTGGAAGTTTAAAGAAGGTTGCATTGACTCAGTCTCCATCAAAAGATGAAGACAATAAATAAAATTTCATAAAGAAAATAGGCCACAAATAACTTCTAAACGGGACGTTTATCCAACAAATCAAATAACATTTAAGTAAATGAATAACATACATTAAATATATAAACCTCAATTGTGTAGGGAAAAAAATGGAAAAATATGTTATCATAAACCGTTACATTTAAATATGTTATTTGACGCCATAGACGCCAAAAATATATATAAAGAAAGAAAAGATTTTCCTTTGTCCCAGCTGACAAAACAGGCAATTAATAAAAAAATAGTACATTTTTTTGAGCCAATACAATTATCTGATGACCCTTGAGTTTTCAAGCAATTGATACAAAGTATTAAAAATTTGTCAGCATAATATTGTGAGCATAACGAAAATCTAAAAGCTATTGAATACAAACATTTTTTTGAAACCGTAAGTAAATATAACGTTATAATTTTATCTGGATAAATAAAAAACACATTCTAGAGTTTCTTCAAAACTTGACACAAGAAGAAAATCGTCATCGTCTTATTACGCATATTCTGAGTCATAAGAAAACCCCTGTAATAATTAAATAGTATTTTATTTTAATATTTTATAAAAATTGACCTCTTTTTATTGAAAAAGATCTTGCTTCAAAATTCCCCAAATGAAAGGAAATGTAGAAAAATAAATTGAAAAATCTTCTGGCATCGAAAATAAAAACCGAAAGCGAAGCTGTGATGCAATGGACTCTGCTGTACGAACTTCCGATGTTGAAATTGCCATTACGAAATTCACCCGAGAGTTGACCCTATCGCGAGGAAAAGCCAATCATAAATTCATCTGACATTCTATTAAGCAACAATAAAAATAATTTTCTACCATGTAAGGGCTTTTTCGAAACGCTTAAATAAAGGGAATTTAGGTAAATAAAATCAAAATATACTCGTGAGAAGGAAGATGATCCTACTATTTCGCGATACAAAACTATAATAACATTTACGAAATTTTTCTGTTTTTTTTCTCTCCTTTTTTTTCAATCAGTCTGAAACTAGACACTGAATCAGTTTTATATTAATCCAATTCGGCTGAGAAAAGGCGAAAAAACTGAAAGAAAAATATTTGTTTTCGCTCATGGCTCTGATTGATAATCTCCATCTGGTTTCTATATCTAAAACTGAAATTTCTGAGTTAGAGCTGTAATCTTTGACCTTTCCCTAACAGCATTGTTTTCTCAAGAAAAAAAAAATGATACTAAGAAGCGCAATTAATTAAATTTTATTTTTTATTGCTTCCGAAATTTCAAATTAAATTTGATTTTACTCCTTTTTTAACCGTGTGGCATTCTGATATTACTAATAATTTAAGAAAAAATTGAAAAATCGTTCTCAGTTTTTTATTAGTGTTAGATATCGTAAAGTGAATTCTCAAAAAAAAAATGGTAGTATCATATTAAAGTTGCCCATTTGAATTTAAAAATTACTCTCCGTTAATATTGTTCTAATTAATTATTCTCACTCACTTATTTGTCACATTTATTTATTTTTTTACTTCATAATGGGTACACTTATTTAATTTTATGATACTAAACAGGAAATGTGATGTGATATTTTCAAGCATCTCTCTTAATTTATTTTTGTGTTTGTTCTGGTGTTAGGATTCCAATGAAATGTCTAGGGCATATTATTTAGAGAATCTTACATTACTCCTATTAATCCGACAGTAAAATATTAAAATGAACATAAATATATTATAAGATTCCATTCATTTAAAGAAAGTTCAAAAAAAGTGTCTGACAACATGTATGCTAAATAAGTTTTTAGTCTTTAATTCTATAAGAAATAAATGATTATATCCAGGAAGACATAATTTATTCAAATTTCAAAAACAGGAAAATGCATTTATTCAAAAATGCATCACAGAGAAGGAAGGGTAAAGTTTTTTCAGATAACAATATCAGTGAAAAACTCGATTTGTTTGCTGCCATAATCTCAGTTTAAAGTTCGTTTTTTGTAATACAAATTATCTTTATCGTAATGTTATTTTATTTGTTTTATCTTTCACGTAGTGCTCTGATAAAAAACAGAACAGCAACTGGTTTTGCTTTTGCATAATTTACAGAGAATGTTTACATTTTTTAGAACAATTTGGGGACTTTTAAATTAATGTTTAAAATACAAAGATTATTTTTTTTTAAATCTTCGAACTGATAGCTGCTTCTCTGAATAATTCTGCATCATGATTACCATGGTAGAAGGAATTTTCTAAAAGTTCCAGCAATATTGATTTCCATTCCTTTTCTGTCACTTTCCAGAGTTCATCCGTGATGGTAGGTTTGCCCTTAGAAAGAATTCTTTGCAATTGACACAATAGTTCATAGATCAAAGGACATTGAAGGAATATGTTGAAAAAGTTATATATGCAATACCAGTATCAGTCTTTTTTTTTTTATGGAATGCATTGGTAATTTTAAAAGTATGATTTGAATGCATTGATGTTTCACTCTTTGAAAGTCATTGGGATAAAGAAACGAAATTTCTTCAAATTTTAATTATGAATAACAATAATTTCTTCTGTATTTCTTATTTAGAAATTATTTCGAATAATTTTTTAACTATCTTTTTTTATTATTATTTTTTCTTCAGACTTCTTACAAAACGGAAATGTTCCAAATAAATTGTTTTGAAAGAGTGCATACAATAAATCTTCAGTTTTATTAACAAATTAGAAAAAAAATTATGAATTCAAGCTAAAGAATTTTCATAAAACCCCTTAAGTTTCATTTAACCCTTTGAAGTAGTCATATCTGTTAACTGCAAATAATATATTCTGTTTTAAAATTTTATCCTTTTTTCCATCCTTATTATCTAAGGGATTATCATATCTGTCTATACTTTTATTTGTCTTTTGAATTAATTTGTCTACTGATGAGTTACTTAAAGCTTTCAATGTAAAAAAGTTCTATAATTTCATTGTAAATTTTACTCTTCAAGATGAATAAAGGACACAGGACACTACATTATACTGCATTGATTCTAGTTCTCTAGTTATATTAAAATGTATAAAAATTAAGTGATTTTCTTCAATACTTTTTAGTTTTTATAAATAATCATCTGATTAAGAGAAAACAATTTTTCTTTATTTTAGTACTCCTTTTGTTCTATTATTATTGATAAAATTAACTACAGTTGTCACCGAATGCTGAGATCACGAATGTAGCGTTCAATCGGTTGTGCTGGTAAAATTAGCTTGAAACGGATCTCTCGCCGGATGTAAATACAAAACTCGCCGTTTCTAATGATCAACAATTCGTTTATAGGGATCAATTTCAACGGTCGGAAGAGAAAGCCCAAGACCGGCGGTAAGACTGAAGGCAAAAAAGATCTCAATTTTCTTAAATCTTTACCTTCATTTAATCAATCCTCTCCTTCTACCCTCTGCAGTGTTTTACCGAGCTGACGACTGAACATTGAACAAAGAACATTGTCAGTTTCACGATGAGCAAACGTCGCTTGTCCAGCATGAAGAAAAATGCTATTTTCTGAAAGGGTAATCAATTTCCTAGACTAAATCAGCAACAGGCTGCGCGTATGTTTAAAATTTCCCCCAATTGTTTCTTAATTGCTTGTTGAAATGTAAGAGTGAAAATGAATATATATTCCGGAAGAATGGCGATTTGGCGTGTAACGAAAGCAACATGGAGAAGATGGGGACGTGGAATACGAGTTGAAGTAAAGAATTATCTTCATCAATGAAAAGGATCGACGTGTGAACGGGCCATTGCTACATCTGAAGACCGAAGATTTTAAGATCATTCCCAAAGCGTGACGAATCTTTTGATGAACATTATTCATATGAACGATTTATCCAATGAATGCTTGATACCTCAAAAAATAAGTAAAATATGTTAATGTTAAAATATGTTATGTAAAATATGTTCGAGTCCCGATTCCGCAGAAGAACAGTCGTGTGAGAGGGTCTGATGCACGCTAAATCCATCGGGGCCAATTTTCCTCCCGCTGGTATGGCACGAAAGTCTGGAGGGGGGATGCCAGCTCAGGTGATGTTCTCGTCATTTGGCCGCTTTTCAAAATTACGAGGTGCGTCCCAAAATAGCCCAAGTGTTGCTTAAAAAAACGGGGTGTCAATATAACTAAGCTAAACAAAGATTTAATAAAATGCTTTAAAAATTAAATATGGATATATTTTTTTTTCATTTCTGTGTATTGTGCCGATATTTCTAATTGAAACGAATGAATGAAAAAAAAAGAATGTCGCGTAGTTTGATTTTTTTTAACACCCTTGTATTCCTACAAAATTAAAGTATTTTTAAGGCATTTCAGTTGTACTGATCATTCGGAAGAAGGGATCACTTTGGCTTGAACCCAAAGTGATCACTACAAGCGATATCTATTGTATTTAAACAGCCCATCCAGTTGTGATATATAAGAATATGATTTTGTGATTCAGATGTCAAAACTAACTCCCGGAGCTCAAGATTTAGACACCGGAAGAATGAGAACATCAATTTAGTTTACTCTTAATGGTTTTTACTTTCTCGTGTACAAGAATTAAGCAAAGTAATGAACAAAACAGTCTGACTTGAAATTAATTGTACCTCTAATTGCACAATTGATTCCATCAATTAGCATATATTTATTGACTTACCTGTTTTTGCATTTCTTATACTCTATGCTTTCGGAACACAACTTTTGTTTATCATTATAATTACGTATCTAAATTGGGTATTAAAAATAAAGAAAATGATATGAATACGTGACGAATTTTTCCACAGCATTACAGTAAAAACTATAGTGTGCATCGATTAGTGTAATTTCTCTCATTTTATTCGAACGCATGAAGAGTAAGAAAAAAACATCAGAAATTGCTTTTAATAATCAATGTTGTTAAATAAAGAAATTGGTTAAATTCAAATCGATAGTTATTTAATTAAAATTAAGACCATATATCATAAGGACAATATAAATAAAAACATCAACATTTATTCAAACTTCCTGTATTAAATAATTAAAAGATATAGTTGCAGCTCAAGTTTAGTGAAGCAATTAATGCATAAAAAATCAAAGAATTGACACAACAGCTTCTGCACCTATTAATCATCTCCATTTTCTATTTATCTAGATGAATATATATTATTCGGCTTCAATTGTAAGGCACTCTGACCTTTTTGAAGCAGAAATATAAATTTTGAAAGATTTTCTAATAATCCTTCTGCATTGAATGGTTCATTAAAAATATGGATTGCCAGGAAAGGGAAAATGGAGGTTTGGGTCTGTATTTTATGAATATATCGATTAACTATACACAAAAAATAGGCCAACAAATGGTCTCCACAGCGACTAGATGATGAACTTGATTGTGATGATGGAACCTCTTGATTTGATTTGTCCAAAGGAAATGACTTGTTTTCGAAGAAATACACCAATATTTGTTTGAATTGGTAGAAATGCAATGTGATCATCATTAGTACAGGCAGATGTTCTTTTCAAGTAATGTTTTATTGATCAAGGAAACCGATATATCGATTTGCAGTATCAAACATTTGAGAAAATAGGATTAGACACGTGAATTTTCAAAGAAAGCTTTAATATTATTTTTGTATTGCCTGATGAAACGAATGACAATCACTCTTGAGAGTCTTTTTGATTTTGGGTTCCTTTTTTGGTGTTTAATAACCAATTTATGAAATGACTGTTGAGATCTCAGCATTTCTTAAACGCTTTCCAGCACTATGGGATTTATAAAGATGAGGAGCATTTGCGGAGTGTTTCTAATAAAAATACTTTTATAAAATTACAAACTGAGACAATCTGAAGGACATTTAAGAGGCAATTAATATCACATGTGCGAACTGATTATTTTGTTTTGGATTACAAACTCCGTGGTATTTCATACATTTACGAGAAATCAAACAACTAAATGGATAAGCAATTATAAATAATAAATAGGGTTCCAAAAGCTAGGTTATTGTTCTAGATAAGTATTAAACGAAACTAAGAAATGTTAGAGAAGAATTACAGAGAACAGAAATTATTAAAATATACTCTTTTTCATAAATCCGTCTACAAAATCGGGTCTCAGTAATGGTTGATAATGTTGAAACTCAACGCACCGTGAAAAAGAATACAACAAATTATCGTATATAATTACTCCTTGGGAGGAAAATTTATTTAATTATTGCAGTTAACTGACATAAAAGTTAAATAATAATGTATTTCGAGTGATTTAAAGTAAAATCTATATGTAATGCTTTCATATAAATATGCTTTGTTGTCATCTTGTATTTGTATTCATTTAATATTTTGAATCATGATGTATTAATGTATTATTTTCACTTTTTACCTCTATATTTAAAATATACATCAATAAAATTAAACACATATTGATTATTCTTGCAATGAAAAATATTAAAGTGAAGCAAAAATATATTAGAAAATAATTGTTCATAAAGACGCAAAAATAAAAAAAGTTAATAGTGTAGGGTAGAATCAAGATAAATATGTAACATGAACAAAGATATGAACAGATGCAAGGATTTCAACAATGCAATAAAATTCGTCAAGGAAAAGGAATTAAAAAAACAAATCATTTCTTATGTCTGTCTACTTGGCTTTTCAGAAATGAAAAAAAAAATCTAAAGCATTAAATTTAATGAGCCACTATCATGATTACAAAAACTGGTGCCGATATTGAATTATTAAAAAAGACAGGTATACCCGGTTCTGACAGAGTGCATCTTCGCTTAGGGCTGGTCATTCCTGCCCAATCTACGCAAAAAAATGGGGTGACCACTATACTCCACTACCTAATCTACTCTAAATCTCAGCATGAATATGGAAATCAATAGTGTGGAGTGGTCTGTCGAATATTCCAGCCTTACCAAATTCCATTGTTCCACTTCTTTTGGAGTGGTCCCTACCAGTCCATGAATGCGGAAGTCTAGCGGGGAGCAAGTACGAAAAGTGAAGATTGGTGTGCTTGAAGTGTGTGACGGGGGATGAATTAGTAGTATACTCTAGCTAGACATTTACGGAAAAAAGCAGAGTGATTAGCATGCTGTGGTCCTTATTAAATGGATGGTCTTTAAACTGGAAAAGTGTGATATCCACTCCACATCATGCTGATAGCATGGAATAATTAATGAGTTACTGCACATTTCCATAATTACACTCAGTTTTGGTGCTGTTTGCTTAGTGTGCAGTGGTCGTCTACTGTATAGCGCAAGATGCTCGAAAAAAAACCATTTGCAATATTTCACGATATTCGAAATATCGAATGATGTCAAGGAGTTATCCTACAGTATTTTGTTCTAATAGGGTAAATTTCAATATACGTTCGGGCCTGGCGGACATTAAATCCGCCATGGGCAGATATTCGCCTACTACACTGATAGACAAAATTAAGAGATGGAAAGCATTTTCGCACATTTCTCTAAAAATACCGCGCGAAACCTGGACAGTTGATTGCCATATATGGTCACTGTAGCGCTATTGGCCCTGAGATAAGTTTACGTATTCTTGTGGGCTGTGGGTGTGTGTTGTTGTTACGTATCAATTTCGAGTAAGACAGTTTCCAGAAGACTCCATGAAAGAGGGCTGTATGCCAGGAAGCCCGCTATTTGCATCCCATTCACTCCTTCCCACAAAAGAGCGCGTGCAGAATGGTGCAGACAACATCAGAATTGGACACAGCTTCAATGGGCTAATGTTCTCTTCACCGATGAGCCCAGATTCAGTCTACAACCTGATTCTGGACTGTTATTGATATAGAGGGAACCTGGAACCCGATACCATCCCAGCAACATTATCGAAAGAGACCATTATGCTGGTGGAGGACTCATGGTTTGGGCAGAGATCATGCAAGATACCCGCACACCGCTCCATGTGTTTGACAATGGTTCCGTGAATGCCCAGAGGTACAGGCAGGAGGTCCTAGAGCCCTGTGTGCGTCTTTTCAGGGGCGCTGTTGGCCCTGAGTTCATTTTTATAGACGACAATGCGCGACCACATAGGGCTCTCATGGTTGATGAGTATCTGGAAAGCGAGGACATTCAACGAATGGATTGGCCAGCCAAATCCCCTGACCTTAATCCTATTGAACATGCTTGAGATGCTCTTTGGAGAACTATTGCGATGCGCCAACCTCCCCCCAGAACCATTTTAGAGTTAAAAATTGCTCTGGTGGAAGAATGGGAGGGTCTTCCACAACCCCTCCTTAACTCCTTTATTAACAGCATGCATACTCGTTGTGCATGCTGTCTGTCTGTCAGGGGTGACCATACACCATACTTGAGGCAACACACACTGTACAAGCCTCACTTTTATTGTCATCTTTTATCCTTAAGTTCAGATACATTGGATTTATTGGCAATAGATCTTGCCAGTGAATGGCACTTTCATTTCAAGATAGATCATATAAGGTAGGGGTGGGCATTAAGTCAATCGTAATCGATCGGTGGAGCACCAAGATATTTTGAGGTGACCACCTTTACTAAGACTTAAGGACCTTACATTCATGTCTTACCCATTTGGCAATGTTGATGTGGAAGAAATAACTGGAAATATAAATTATATATTCTCTTTATATCTTAAGACAAACAAAGTTTTTCACCTTTAAAATGACAATTTTAAAAGGACGTAGTTCAAAACCTAAGCATGACTTTAGGAATTTAATGGAAGAAGTAAAATATCCTAGTTAAAAAAAAGTTGCACATTATTTAACATCGGCCTTTGGCTCTACCGACCTATGATCATTTGCATTTTCAACAATGGATATAATTGACATATCGTTAACATATCGCTCCCATCTCACAAACTACCACTTATAACCCATTGCAAGTTTAGCAGTTAGTAATTATATACCAAGATATTGAAAATTGGTAAACAGTATGTAGCCGAAGTCTTCAACTAACAATAACTACTAGAACTTTTAGATGAAAATGATTTATTTTTAATGTATTGTGAATTGTTTGATATTGTTACGAAATTTTCTTTACCGGGGTTCGTTTGGATAGTGGGAGTGATATGATGTAAATTACGCTCAATCAGCAGGCAGAAGTAGAATAAAAACAACGACGTTTATTTACACGAAGACACACAGGACAGTACAAAAGCGACAACTATATACAGCACAGAAGACGATTATCTTCACCCGAGACGTGTAGCATACAACCAGAATCTACTGCAGACAGTAGCGCACAGCTCAGTTCAGCACGAGCTTGACTCAGTCGCTTCCGACTCCTCCGTTTTCTACTTCTCCGACTCTGGTTCGGAATACTGACTTCGCTCCGTCGATTCCGCTTACTCTTCTTCGACCACTCCGTCCACTCTGACTACTGGCTTCGTCGTCTCTGTCTTCGGACTACTCGTCGTCTCCCAACTCGGACTTGACTCTCTGGCAGCCGCAGCCCCTTTTATAGGTCTCAGGAGGCGGGGCTAGAAACCTCTCAACCAATCAGGAACGTTCGAGACGTATCTCGGTTCCTACTGGACGGATCGGGAAAATTCTCGAAGTTTCGGGTATTATCTATTTTGGCGCCAAAGTCGCCAAATTCGTCACCAAATGGTCGCCAAGTTTGTCGCCAAGCTCTGGGACCTCCGACGCGCTAGTCCCATTCAGATGACTGTAAAACTTTCTTTCTATTGATGGAATAAACTATGCTGGGAAGCCGAATTGCAGGTTTGTAACAATATTAAATGCATCATTTGATATTATTATATTTGTGGCTATTATTATTACATTTGTATCTTGCTATTATTATTATGTTTGTAGTTATGTAGGTAAATACATATTCCCTATTTATTATTAAGTTGTAATAAATATTGTAGATCATTTTTATAACTCCTCACCACATCCACGTCTCTGGGGAGACCGCATGCCTTCAATAAATTAGAAGTAGCCCGTAACCTGAAAAAGTCTGCCCACCACTGATGTAAGGGATGCTAATCGAATTTTTAAAAAAGATTATTTATTTACTTTTCCATGGAATCAACCTATGCTCACGTAATAAGTGTTAAATGCGTAAATCTATTCATTATTTTTCAATAGAAAGTAGGACATCACATCACAGCGTAGAATAATGTGCTGGATGACATGCACATTTATATATCTTAAGAGAATTGATTCAATTCTGAGCTAAGCAAAGAGAAAAGGAAATTTTGTTTTATAATAATTTTTTTAAACAATGTATAGCCTGTCGTTTGTTTTTATAATTAGATTTTTATCTTAATATTTCCTCTTAAAAATAATCACTTCGAAGCGTTAAGCACATGCAAAATATTGCATAATTAAGCGTAATTAATATGTAGAAGTAATACCCGAAAGAACCCATTAGTTTCAGCATTTGACAAGGTTTGATTATTATTCAATACAAAACTTACTTTCCATTGATATGACTTCCTCGTCATGAAATATAGGCGAGGACGTGAGATATTCTCATTCAAAATTCGAATATTAATTAGAATAGGAAAAAAAAATATGTATTGAAAAATGTTACTCGAAATCTGTATACATGAAAAGTAATTTACAATTTCATAATATTTCTCCAATAACCTTTAGGAATCAAAACATGTAGTCGTGTAAAATTAGATTGTCAACAGGATATTCTAGTACGTAGCTAGTCAATCGACGAATCGGAGATAGAATAACAGGGAAATTTCAACCGCGTCAGTCAAGGTCAAAGGACAATCGAGTAGAGGCTGGCTCTATTTCTGGTTTATTCCCAGAATGAAAGGGCAATTCCATCAGCAAATAGTAGATTATTATTCCTCGATGAAATTCATTTTGTTAATGAAGTTTCATTCAAAACATATATCAGATTAATTATCGCTAAACTGAGGCCTTGAAGAAAATACGCTATGATTAAAAATAGATTATTTTGATACTTTTTAATAAACTAAATGAAAGAAGTTTCTGAAGTAATCCCCAAAGGGATCGCTTGCATATATGTATATTCAAAGGTTTCGAAAGCACTAACAGCGTCTGCATCTTCTTCAATGTTAATATGCAAAAGTAATTTCGAAAGTAAAACATTTCATGAAGATCCAAATAAACATACTAAAGTAATTGTTTTTTCTATTTTTAATTAATTTGCGTCCCGCTCAAATTTTTATTTCTTATTTATACAAATATATAATTTTAATTTCCTATTTATACAATCTTTATCCCCCCTCTTT
>JAPMOR010030202.1:0-20336 GCA_026543865.1 Argiope aurantia | reverse complement strand
ATAACCAAGATAATAGGAAAAAAAGTATCAAAATTAAACCAAATAAAATAAGAATCAGCCTAAAGACTTTCTCAAGGGTCACCCTCATGCAGGGATTCAAAATAAGGGATTTTTCTGTGAGGAATCCAGACTAATTTGTCCAACGATATTAGACTCTTCGTGATTTGAAAATCCCCTGAAATTAGGCCTAAGAGATGCACCATATATATATATATATATATATATATATAAATTTAGTACGCAAATAAAAGCATGCTTTTTTTTAGAATCCATACTTTTCAGTGTTTAATTCATTTCATAGTTCATTGTTAAAAATATGTGATGAAAAATTACTATGGGAAGAAAATCTACCATGGAAAATATCGAACCTTAAAATTACTTTATTTCTCTTCAAATTCACCACTAGATAAATGTCCAGACCAAACGAAAAAGAGAGTGTTAGGAATTGAATTCCAATACAATTAATCTTAGTGTCAGATGACCGGTAAAAAATATATCTAGTTAGTAGGTCAAGCTTACTTTACTGGCAAGTAATTTTTCAGCTTTCGTTAAAAATATTCAAAGTAAGTTTGAAGTATAATTAGTTAGTGATTATTCAGTCGATTATTCATTAGTACTGAATTGAGGGAATAAAAGCTCCATTGACTCTATCAAGAGCAGCTTACTTTTTCTCAGGTCCTTCATTCTATCAGAAGTAGTTCAAATCGAGAATCATAGTCAAAGGTCAGTCATAATAGACATAGACATAGTTTATTTCAGGAAAAAGTCAGGGAAAGTTTTCATATTAAGCAAATTGGGTGATTACCTAGGATCGCTAGGCTGAAAGGAGGCCACAAGTGGATCGATTCAAAAATTATTTTTTTCTTAGCTGCCAAATAATTAGGTTTATAAAACTTATTAATTCTGTGAATTATAAAATATTAAAAAACACTTTCTCATGCAAAATTGGCCAGGGTCTTATATATCTCATTACGTTCGCTTAGTTATTAAAACATTTATGAAACTGAACATCTGCAGCAATGATATTGCGCAGCAACGCGGATGCCAGGAAATCTGGAATGATAACTGATAAAAAAACCTAACACATTCGCACAAAGTTAATAAAACAAAATTGATGATTAATCTAAAATAAATCATTAGCATGTAAAAATACATTGAAATATGAAGCTAAATTGAACAATTTATTAAAAGATAGTTTACTTTATGTGCACTGACTGGAAATCTTTCTCGACTGAAATATAGTATAACATCATGTCCAAAATGGGAAATGAACCTGTTAAGCAACTTTCATTTTCTAAATTTTTAGGAAAGTAATTACACCAAAGACATAACTAGCATATGACCAGAGTGGCCGCCGCCATACCTATCGACTCAATCAGGGATTGGACGGAATATAAAAATAGGAATAATGAAGATTAAAACAAAATGTTAATTGAAAAGATATTTTACAATCATTTCGAACATTTATTAAAATTTGTTGTGCATCTCTGAATACAATTTAATTTGTGCCATCAAAAATTATATGGTACATATATTATAGTCCGAGAAACCCTGCTATAATACCTTCACTACGTTTTCTAAACTACTTTATTTCAAATTGCAAATTTTCATAATTTCCTAAATGACCTACAAAAGGAAAACTTGACTTGTGCTTAATGACTCGGAGACAAACATAACTAATTCCTTAAAATTCACAGGGAAAAATACACATGAGGATTTATTTCTTTTTGTACTTTTAAGAATATCAAAGATTTTAGAAACGACTATTGAAAGCTACAAAATACTTTTGATTGATCTGCTGCGTGCTAGAACTGCAACATTTCAAGTGTTTTGATTTGTTTGTTTTTCTTTCAAACAGGTTATCGACATTCTCACCGAGCCTTGGCCGTCATCTATATTCGACTGCCTTCGTGCATGCACGACTTGCAAGTACCGCAGAAACGGGAACGACAAAATGTAAGAAAACATCCGCAGAAAGTATATGTTTCACAGAATTCAACATTGAAATGCTGTAGAGGGCAGACCAGAGAAAGTTAATGATGTTAATGTTTAACCATTTTTAATAAATTCAGTTTTTGAAATAAATTGATTTTCTTTGAATATGTTATTATAATAACCTTTTAGTGTATTATACCTAATCGGATTAATTTTTATTTTAATAATCAAAATAATATTGTTGGTTTAAAAAGATGATAATTTTGATAAATGCTGAAAAGATTTTTATTCTTAGAAAATAAAGCACAATATACTAATTAGTTAAACATTATTAAATACCTTTTCTTGTATATTATATAAGAAAAGTTTCATTGTATTTAAAACTTTAGCTCATAGTAAATTATTATAACTAAAAAGCAGTGTTTTTTATTATTAAATATTTGACACAATTTCTATCCCTTTTAAATCTGAGCACTCCTCCCCCCATGTCACCATGTGTAACGTTTGCAGCACGATCCTAGTCTTCGGATAGAGTGTCAGCACATACAGGTATCTCGTAACATGCTAGGAAAAGCTCTGTATTTTCTCTGGAAATTTCAGCTCACATCATGAGAGTGGGAATTTTGGGGGATTTTTTTATTTAATTTTAATTTTTTTTAATTATTTTTTGGTCAGTGAAATGTATTCTTAGTAAATCCTTTTTTATATCTCAGGCCTTTTGTCTTATTTGCTACAAGCCTTCATGATTATTTTCTGTGTTTCTTTCTGAACTAATGATATACCTACCATAGCTGAGATCATTAAAATATTATAAATGGTAATTATAGTTTTATATGCTTCATAGTATGATATGAAACTAATTGTGGATCATATAGGTTGAGTCAATCACACAAAATACTTCAAAATTGCACACCGATATCGAAAAGAAAACAATTGAAGCTTCCTCCCTCACAGAGTTATCATCTTGCCCCTATCAGAAACTTTAAAAATCTTTCATTTCTGAAGTTTGATAAGAATAAATAAATAGTGAATGTGAAATGATTTGAAGAGTATTGATTGGCTCACGAAATCTTACATTGAAGATCGTGAAAATTTCGATATATTAGATAATGTACTCATCTAACAAGCAAGGAAATTATGACAAAGGCTCTACTGTGTGAGTTTTGAGTGTCCGGCAGTGTGGAGCACTAGTAGTGTCTGTAAAGTTGTGAGTACAGTACACACTCGAGTATCCGATTCGCAATTGTAGGGCTTCCGTACTATCCGGTCTAGTTTTCTTTTATCGTAATTAAATGAAGAAGACAATGCAACATTGCCAAGGCGTTGGAAGCAGCGTCTGCTACGATCCTCTTATGTGTCGTGTGTAAAATACAAGTTGTGACAGAAAAAGAACTGCGACCTGCTAGTTGTACATTGTTTCGTCAGGGTTGGACAGTTTTTGCCACTATTCCTGATTATAACTGCACAGTACGTACGTATTCGTAAATTGTTCTTCGGTATGCTTAATGTTTTTTTAAGTATACCACAGTGAATATTTCAAAATGGGGGATAAATGAAAAGAAATGCTAGTGAATATGGAGGAGAAATGATGCTCTATACAGCTACTAGATTCTGTTATAACATCAAAAACCTGCAATTGCTTCTATGATTCATAGGGTCGCGTTCACATTCTGCTAGGATTCAGATAAATGGAGGGCTTAGTACTGAATAAGAAGTGAGAAATTACGTGTTATAAAAATAAGTTTGAGTATAAAAACGTTGTCTTCTGGTATTGGTGGGCAAATAAATGAGTTCATATAACTCCAGCCTGGCGGCTTTTTTGTTATCCGGCCTGCCCTTCCGCCACATTATGCCGAATACTCGGGAGTATACTGTATTATGAATTCAAGACATTCTTCTCTTTCCCCACTTGCCAAATTTCCTGGATCTCCCCTACAAGTATTATTTTGTATTTAATCTTATTCGCTGAAAGTAATTAAATCACAAAATATTGCTGAAATTCACTTGTTAAAAATGATTGCATGTGTATGTGATTATGGAGGTTTATTACATTGAGGATCTGTTTTAAAAAATATATTTATCACATATTTTGCTGTGCAATCTTTTGCATTACTTTATTCTGAAGCAGTCCTTTCACGATTGTAAAAATTAAACCACTCTGTTTGGTTAATTTAAGCTTTAATTGAACTAAATTAACCACAAATCTATAAATATCGTAAGTTGGTAAACACATGACTTGGGACAATTTTCTCATCCTCGTGGCTATATATGACTTAGTAAAGTTAAATTTCAATTAGTAAGGCTACATTTGAAAATTTTGGAGGGAACTTTGTTGTTGAATAAAATAATCTCTTCAAAATTATAAAATCGCTTAATTTTCTACATACTTTTTAATATGGCTGCAATATTTTTTGAGATCAAAGTGCTATAAATATTTATGCTTGAAGAAACCGAAGAATATTTATCTCTGAATTTCTGCATGTTTAAAAAAATGGAAGACATGTTTTCTACAGATAACAGATCTTTTCTTTCAAGTTGACGTGACTGTGTTAATGGTTTCCTGGTAAGGTCATTCAGTGCGAAACTTTCTCGCATATTGAGGTCATTGCCTCAAAACTGAACCGTGCAATCATAGAGAAATCAAACTCATTCTTTTCGATCTAGAACAAAAACGTTTATGTTAAATTAACCTTCTGAAAATAAAGAAGGACAGAATCCAATGATGCGTGCTGAAAAAATTAATTCAAAGCTATGGTTAAATCCCTTTTTAAACTCAAAACACTGAAAAACAAAGAAATTCGGTGGATGTTTCTTTTTGCCTACCTTATTGGACATACTCGCTTTAACCAGAAGCATATATAAGTAGGGAAATTTTATCCATCCTTTATACTCAATATGTAACTGTTTTCTGTCAATTTTTCTCATAATCACTGAAATATCATATTTTAATTACAGGCATATAATATTTACCAACTAATTTCATCCTATCTAAATCATTTGCTTTACAAAAGGTTTCTTTCTATATTTACAAATTTTTAAAATATATAGAGTTTTTCAGAATAATTAAATAGATTGCTTTGTTCTTTATAGTGAGTATATTATTCCTATTGAGGGAGGGGCACATCGGATATGGGAATGAAAGTTTGCCGTATAAATAAGCAGGTTCTTGATTCCTTGGTGGGTTAAGAAATGATGTAGGGTCAAGTTATTTCCACTCTGTTGATAAGTTGGATGCCTTAATTGAGGAGTGGATGGGCTGCATCATAATGGGGGCTGGCTATTTTGCGTTCATCTCAGCGCCAGAATTAATTTCGTGGGGACTCGATTATGTAGAAACACCGGAAGCTACAGTAGAGTAGCGGTGGCTCGCTTTTGTGGTTATGTATAATTAGTATATTAGTTCGAATCAAGTATAATTAGTTAAAAGTTTTCCACTCCACATTTTGGGACAATATATTCACTACTGTTTTTTGTAGGAATCAATCCAAACAAAAATATATTCATTCTCTAATTCTATTATTGTACAATCGATGCCATATTTTTCTGTTAAGAGTGTTTCTTATCAATCTGACAGGGAAAAGAATAAGAATGCATGGATTATCTTATTTGAAATCGAACTGAGGAGGGTTGGCGACACATTCTTACAGGGGTTATTGTTTGGACTATTTTTAATTGCCTTCTCTAAACAATCCGACAAGTCAAGAAAAAGATTTGTGCAGCTATTGAGTCTGAATGTTTGTTTCACCTAGAATAAGAACTACTTATTTCGGATTATTCTATAACCGTAAATTAGAGAATGATATTCAAATCAATATGTGGAATCATTTAAATAATGCTTTAAAAAATAAAAAAGATCGTATGTTTCTGTGATCGTTTCTAAAACATCAGTTTGAATATTTGTTCCACCTAGAATAAGAACTACTTATTTCGCATTAATTTATAATTGTTGAATAGAGAATTATATTCAAATCAATATATGGGATCAGTTTCATGATGCTTTAAAAAGTAAAAAAGAGTGTATGTTTCTGTAATCATTTCTAAAACATTAGCAATCCAAAGGCATATTTAACTGAATTTTAAATGATGCGTCCATTTTTATCTAGACATTTTTCAGTTTAGAGATGTCGGTTTGAAAATTTTAAATCTTAGCAACATTTTATTCCTTATTATTTTTTCCTTATTATATGACCGCTATTTCATTTTAGATCTGACTCGATCGCATCAAGTGATCGGTTTCTATGAAATATGTCCAAGTCTTTCCAGATCCTAGATGTTACACGACAATACGCAGCATGAAATTCCTGTTATTTCTTCAAATTATTGAGCTCACGACAAAATGAATCTTCAATAGGAAAAATGTTTAAATGAAAGCATAGATGACTGAACAGATCTAAATAGTGCTTTAACTAAAAGAGGAAAAAAAAGGCAAATCATAATGGAAGAGATTTCTATTATTGCTTAATATTACTTAAATACATGACTTCTTTAGATATCTGGTGATATTTGTTTAGGAAAATGACAGAAATTCTTGTTGCAAAATTAGAGAAGTTTTGTGCCTTTTTATAACAATTCATTTCAATTCCTATGAATAATCTTCTACACTATTGTTGCTTTCCCAATTGGCTGGTGTTACAAGATAAATTAGGTTGGGTTAAAAAATTCTAGCGCACATAAAAGATAAAAAAAAACGGATAGAAAATTCAATAAATAAAGATATGGTATTTTACTACAATATCGAGTTAGTACCTAAGTAAAAATGTTGAGGAAAAAGTAATGCTTGTAAAGAAGATATTTTTTAGTTGTATTTTGTTACAACTTTACCTTGAGTTAAAATGGTCAGCCTCACTGGGACCCTCGAAGTCCTGAACTTTTTCTTTTATTTATTCAGTTATTTAATTTTTTGAAAAATTATAAAGAAATAGTTTGCGTGAAAATAATAAAACCAATTAACCTTAATTAATTTTTAAAAAATGAATTATTAAAGAAATTGTCTTAACTTTTTCCATACATCAGAATCATAGTCATGCGTGTAATTATGCATGAATCCTCTGAAGGAAAAATAATAAAAGTAGTATTAAAATATATTGTTTAAATTACTTTATTTCTAAATCAATACCCTGTAGCCTTGCTAGTGTCCCAAAATATAAAAGTTGTCAACACATTTTCAAAAAGATTTCGATAACGAAATTTTTTAAAAATCAAGTGACTTGGAATAAACATTTCTGGTTCTAACTTATAATTTGAAATGAGAAATATCGTCTACTACTTTTAAATTTATTCTTCTTTCAAAATGCTGTGGATTAAAGTCTATGTGTTCCGAAAAGAAATATTCCTATTCCATAATTCAAAAACCTTGTAAAATACCTTGTATTAAAATTTCTGAAAGCAAAATAAGAAACTTTACTAATTTTAAAAGGAAAAACCGTCAATCATTACTTCTACATGGAAAGAATACTCCAAAAGAATACTCGAAAAATACGTTTCTGTTTCATGTGTTTTTAAATTAAGTCACTCGTAACAAAAGAAACTTCTCCGTAAGAGAAATCATTTGCACACTTCAAATACATCTGTGGCAACAATAAATAAAATAATAAAACAATGTTTACAAGTTGAAAAAGCTAAAAAACATAATGTTCACTAGCTTTTTCCGAGACACGTGGCGTAGCACGGAGAAGTTTGTAGAATCCCGAATCAAAGTTATTTATCATGAGATAAATAGAAATACATTGTGGCCTTTAATGAAGCATGTGTTTACCTAAATGACTGCAACAAAAATTCGTCTACTTACTAATGAAACTAAAAGAAAAATATGTGAAATCTTGATTACGTCAATGCAAAATAGTTTCAAAAAGAATTTTATGGTTATTGGAGGTTTTTACTACGATGGGAAATTAACCATTTGCAATCGAATATCTTCTCTCTGTCACCATTAAAGACGATGCATTATTTTGATGTTTTATTTTTTTTTATATTTTAATTGTTAAAAATACTTAAAGAATGTTAAAATGATGTAGATTTATTTTTCAGGGAAACTCAACTTAAAGCATTTGCAGGTATTTATTTTTTGGTGTAATAAACAGGTCCGCATATTAAGTGAATAATTATACATCGAATTACCTTTCCAACTGTAAAGGGTTAAAAATAAAAATGGGAAAAAGTATTAAAATCAACTATACGTATCTCCGAGAGAAAGTCTGTTATTTACAGAAGAAATTCCACTTCTTTAACCCAATGACTTTTAAAGAGTGAAATTTCAGCAATATTGTTTCAAATCATACTTTGAAAACTACCAATGCATTCGATGAATAAAGACTGACACAGGTATTGTATACATACCTTTTCAATATATTCCATTAATGTTCCTAGACATTTCACCTATGAGCTATTGCATCTTTGATTTGTTGAAAAGATATTTTTCTAAATACAAAATCGTCACTCTTGATGGACTGCGAAAAGTAGTTGTAGAAGAATGAAAATCAATACTCCTGAACATTTAGGATGTCCTTTCTTTCATGGAAATCACGATGCAGAATTATAGTTTAGAAAAAAGGCTATCAGATCGAATATTTCCCAAAAAATAGTATTTACATTTTAAAATTTAATTAAGTAACCCGAAATAATTCTAAAAATATGTAAACCTCACTGTATTAAAATTCTGATCTTTTTTATATTAAAAGCTATATTTCATTTTAAATTTATTTTCCAGTTTTTCACTTTCCTTGTGCACGTAGATTCTCCTGGCTGAACAACTCCAACTCAAAATAATATCTTTCATTTTAATAAGTGCTTTTAAAAAATCGATGAGAATGAAGAAAAAAGTAACCTTCAATTTTGCTGAAGCTATGCACGAATCGACACTCAAGCGTAAAAAATCAATACATTTCATTTTTAGATGAATCTGCTTCATGATGCGGATTTGATTTGCCTTATCTCCACATACAAAATATAAAAAAGCTTTTTATCTGCGTTAGAAGGAGAATAAAATGCCGAAAATATTTTACTTTCATGCTCAAAATAAAATGATACCACTTTAACAGTTCGGGTTCAGTTAAAATCCATTACTGGTATCGATTTGGGCGGGTTATAAACCAAAAGGGTTTAATAGTTAAATACTCAATGAACGGATCTTCTGAGGCGTAAGCAAAGCAGTTCAGAGTGTGCGATATGAAATTCCTTTATTCAAAAAATTGCAGACCAGATCTCTTTTTCAGAATGTTTAAATACATCGACAATTTATCTTTTATAAATCTCATAATTTTTTAAACAAATATTCTGAAAATCTTGATGCTTTCAGTATGTCTTTTAATGTTTTTAATGTTAAATGTCGACAAAACTAAACTCATAATTAATTTATGTGCTCTTATATTTGTCAATTATATTGTTTTATTAATTTTTATTTTAAATTAGCCCATATTACTTTGTTCTAAAATTTTCTTTTATTTCCTGATCCAAATGCCCTTTATTTATTTAATTATTTCTAACATACGCACTAAAAAATTACTGATTCTATATTTCCCACACCCCGAGCGAAAAGATAAAAATTCCTAACGCTTACGACATAACTTCAAAGACACCTAAGATTCCCTTTCTTAAATCTACACGTGTTAAAGAAATCAACCGTTAGACCGTGGCAAAAACTGAATCGAGGAAAATACCGAGGGAAAAACTTATCTCACTTTTGCTCTTGCATCGCGATGTAACTAGACGCGTATCAAATTGAAGTTCATTCAAAATTTTGTATTCTTTTCGACCACGCATCTGACAAAATTATGCTATATATATAGAAAAACAGCACATATTACTTTCCTAAATATGTGAACGGAAGAATGGATGGAAAAAAATATATTTAAATTATTCAAATATCTTATTTTAATTGTGTTTTAATTTACTATGAAAATCAATTAATCACAATTTACAATGAAAATTGATTTTTTTTATATTCCTTTCAATTATTTCCAAGTTATTTATATTCATAAATTAATCGAACCCTGAGAAATCTAATGATTTGATATAACATTAATAAAATTTGAAACTACGTCGCTTAAAATGCAATTCATTTCATTTTACTAGACACTTTTATTATATATTTTTCCTTTCGAGAGCTTTTCTTCTTTCCAGAAGAAACTAAATGCTTAAATGTTATTTATAGTTCATTGAATTCTTTTATTCATTTAAAATGCTTATATAAAGTTTCAAAAAATCGAAATTTAATAAAAATTAAAATGTAAAAATTCGCGATTTTTTATATATTGTCTTCACGTGTTACGAAAATGATACTAATACTTTCTAATCAGAACTAATGGTAGAATGCATTCTAAAAAATTCATCATTCAGAGCTCCTTTACTCTAGAAATCGTCAACATTTTAGTTTAAATGCCAATTAATGTTTTACAAACTCTGCTTTTCAAAAGAAAAAAGTTCGGTTGCCTTTCATACTGAAATAAATATTATTCTTCTGTTATGGACCGTGGCCAACATATTAGCGGGCCTTGGAACGCTTGTCAACAACGGAAGTCAAGGGAGCTTCAAGAGCATTAGTTGTTTAAGTCAACCAACCCTCTCCTCTCACCTACTCTACACACGAATTTAGCTTTGATTCAGTTTCTGCTTGTCAATGGTCATTAATTGATGTGCCATTGAATAGTGTTTGTTGTGAATTATTATTACAATATGTCAATATAGATTATTGGTTTCGAACTGATCCTACAGTAAGAGGAAGGTGACAGGTGATGAAGTAGTGAGGGTGTCAGCAAATCAGTATCAAGTTCAAATTATAGTAAAAAGTATTTTCGTAAATATAACCTTGATTCGAAAAAATAAGGGTTTGTGTTTTCTGGTTCTGAACAAGAGACTATTTTACAGCGTGGGATTTGTTTTGAAACGATATCCAACAAATGTCTGAAATCATAAAAAATTGAAAATCATTTATCAAGTAAACATCTTGAATATGTTGTACAGTTCCTCAATTTCTTGCAATTTAACAAGAAATATTTTTCTAAGACTATATCATCAATGGAAAAATCTTCAAAACAAAACAAAATATTCTAATTTCATAACAATTACCTTTGTGTTAATGCTAAGAAAAGTCTGTTCACACTGTAGGAGAACAAATTATAGTATCTGCATCGAAAATAATTATTAATTTTTTGATAAAAAGTTTAGCAAATAAACAAATAAAATTTCTTTATCAAATAGAATGATAAAAAGAATTGATTAAATGTGATAATGATGATCTAAAAATTGCACAAGTTTAATTTTGGATCTTAAGAAAATTTCTTTTATTTTAAACACACTAATGTGCAATTTCTTCGTTAATATATTTCTATTCGAAGCCGGCGATCACTCTCAACAAAATAAGGAATTAAGATCGATATAATTCAGAAAAAATTTGAAGAGTGACAAATCTGTCATCATTATTTCAAGGTAGTTTTAAAACATAAGGAATGGTTTCATATGAAATATAACATCTTATAAATTAACTCAATTCATTTATTACACTCGCGAATTCTTTTTATTATATTATGATAGTTATTTGCAATTTTCACATAAAAACCTAAGATATCTTAAATAAAATAACCACAAAATAACTCCAATTTTCCTTTCCGACTAATTGTATCTCAGTCGATAAATACTTGCACTCAAAATTACCAATTTCATTTGCAATTTCTGGGTTATTGGGTTATTTAACACAAAATCTTCACATATAATTTTAATAAGAACTTTAAAATTTTAGGAGTAGAGAATTCTAACATCAGTCAGCTTAAAAAAATAAAAGAAAATAAAAACAGTAGCTGGTTTTTTGTAAACAAACTTATAGAAAGTATTCATTATCCATGCAACTGTCAACAGTTTTTTGGATAAAAAGAATGAATGCAGTTACATTTCACTATCCTCAAACAGAATTTATTCATTAAATAAATCAGATTTCAGCTTTCATCCATCAATCTTTGGTTTGAAGGTCATGCTTATAACAAGAGCATCTTTAAGTGAATGAAGAAATTGCCTTTCATCCGAAGACCGGTATTCAAACAAATTGGTCTTCCTCAATCAAATAAGTGACAGTAAGCGGAAAAAGAGCACACTGAATGCCCCAGCACCTACACTTACAAAAGAAGAAGAGGAAACCACTCCGTCAGCTGAAAAGAGGAAACTCAGCAGCATTCCACACTGCACTTGATTACGTCAGATCTGACGAAAGCAATGTGATTTTGATCCACGTGAATGTGGATGTTACGTATCTATTCGATACCCAGTTTTTAATACGGCACTTCGGGGTTCACAGAAAATCATTTTATTATACCATAAATTCTTTATTTTGTAATAACGTGAATTCAGCTGCATGTGCTCGCACGTGTCATGATATTTTAAAATTTCTGAAAATAGATATTGCATAACCTTTTTTACACTCGAAACAATTTTAAAACTCTCCTTGAAGCAATTATCAAAATTTTTTGAAACGCTTTTTCTTTACAGAAGGTTTTTTTTTCTTTAGTAGTTAAACTGGAATACAGAAATGCTGTATCAGTTATTCGTCATTAAATTCAATAATAACATGTACGATATTAAACGTAGCTCTTGTTGCAAATAAATGTACCATGATAATTGTATTTAATATTGAAAGAAATAGCACATAGTGGAAATCTCTTTAATGAATCGTTTTGCTTTGGCGCCGATTATTTTTCATTCCTAATCTTTTCATTTTTTTAAATTTTATTTATTTGTTTATTTGCGTGGAAGACATTCGATATCATAAATAGGATGGTAAATCATTCTATATCCACAATCGAAATGCTTTCTTACTGCGTCGTTTATTCTTTATTGCTTAACCTTGAAAATGTATTACATTAATCGGCAGATGAATCAATTCAGACGACAGCGTCATGCGGAAATGTCAATACATTATGGAGAATACGAAATTCTATTGTTAGAAATTTTGATTATCAAAAACAAACTTTTGAACGACATTAGTGAACCTGAACAAAATATTATTCAGGTAATTTTTTTCATCTTAAAAAGATTCCCTACATTTTAGTCATAATTTAAATATTAAAGTCAAAATGGTTGAAAAAAGGATTAAAAATAAATGCTTAGCCACTGTTTATCTTGTCAATGGTTCTAAAAAATTATGTGACATATATACAAAGAATCTAAGATAACATGCCAATTTTTAAATATGTTTTTCTCAAGGACTTAATTTAAATAAGAGAATATAACTGAAGTACATTAAACTCTGAATGAAATTATGGTGTGATAATTTATATATTGGATTGAAAATACATTGGAATATTTTCAAATAATTGTACCTGCTAATGTCTTAATTTATTTACAACTTATTTACTACCTATTGAGATTAATTGTCGTTTCCCTTTTGTTTTTGGAAATTGGTTATTCTGCCTTTCACTGGCAGTCAAAAGCAATGTGTAGATTTCCATCTATAATCATTATGCTCTTCAAAATTATTCCCGACTTCTCATGTTTACAGATTTCTTTTAAAGTAAAAGTAATGTGATGCAAAAGTTGCTTACGGTGTGAATTTTTGACGATATCTGAAATTGTTAAGATTTGCATCAGTCTAAATCTATTATTCATGATGTAAAAATCATCGTAACTGTTGATTAGATAAAGACCGAGAGTAGTGAGAATTATTGTTTCGGTTCGATTCGAGTCATACATAACCAGACTTTAATATCAATATGGGAAAAATAAATAAACACATCTAAATTATTCTTTTGCGAGAGGGAGTTGCAATTCAGTTAACTATTTTATTTTACTGAGAATCGAAATTAATCAAAAGGAATCACAAGTTTTTATTTGTTTTAATATTTTTGTAATCACTGACATTAAATTGATAGACTAATTAAATTAATTAATGACTGAGTCTATTAATTATGCGCGCAGTAATTGATAATCGCTTTGCTGCTGTTTTCGTGTTTTCAAAAGAATTTTGAATTTTTACTAACTGAAGAAAAACATTGTTTACCTACTACATATTTAACTTGGGGAAGAAGAAAATTTGTAATGAAATAAATTTGTATTAAACAATTTACGTTTTTAATTAACTCAGCGTTATTAAAATATTAAACTGAAAATTAGCCTCTTTCATTATTTTTCCCACATACCTTAGACATATCTATATAGTTTTTACATATATTTCATTGGAAAGCATAAAAAACATCGCGCAGTGTAGCATACATCAATCAAGCTAAGCAATTTACGTTTTTAATGAATTTATTTTCGTTAAAATATTAAATTTAAAATTAATCTCTTTGATTGTTTTTCTAGCATACCTTAGATATATCTACACAGTTTTACATAAATTTTAATGGAAAGTATTAAAAAAATCGCGCAGTGTACCATACATCAATTAAACTAAGTAATTTACATTTTTAATTAATTCATTTTATTTAAAATACTAAGTAGGAAATTAATCTCTTTGATTATTTTTACCATATACCTTAGAAATATCTATATAGTTTTTCATAAATTTTATTGGAAAGAATAAAAAATATCGTACAGTGTAACGTTACATTTTGCGTACTGAAAGGAAATTTAGAGCAATACTGCTTATTCTCAAATATAAAGCTAATTTCCCAGCATATTTAAACATGTATTTCGTAAGAATGATTTATGTAACGGTATTTATTTTAAGCTTATTTATCAATATCTTTCATCAGCTTAAGAAAAAAGTTAGATCTGAGTTCATCCTATTCACTTAAGGATTATCCTATTTCACTTAAGTGGAAGCAGAGATTTCAGAGGCTTGAAAGTGATAACCGTTCATGAGATCCTGATCAACATATTTAATGAAGTGTCGAACCGTTATCTTTCTAGAATAGAAATCATGAGCGAAAAACTGTAAACATTCTGATAATTGCTTTTTTTTTAATGCAAGATGAAACTTAGCTACATTCATATGATGTTATTATAATGTTGGCATTGTAACTTCAAGAATAAATAGTAAAACTGCTGCATAAATCGCTTTACATTTTTTTTCTTGCTTCAAAAATGCATAAAATTTAATATTTTTAATGATAAGATGTGGCCTAAAGAATTGAATTTGTAAATTAAAGTGGATTAGTCCTAAGTATGGGCTCAAATATGTTTGGAAATTTTTTTAAAAAAACTTCATTAGAAAGCCAGAAGGAGTTCTTTCAAATATCATCCCTATTTTAACTCGAATTTAGGATATATTTTTTCAAAACATCTTTTCAAAATTTTCTTTAAAAAAATACGTAGCTTGAAGATGCAGAGCATAAATCTAGAAATGAATACCTAAAACATTACCTTTTGCATTGTTGACTAAAATTAATTTAGTTAATTTAATTACATTAAAGTCTCGTTTTGAAACAACTCGAGGACTATTTTAGGACAACTCTCACAATCTTCGACTATTGTTAGATTAAGACAAACAATATCATCTCTCAAGTTACAAAGCCACACCAAATGGAAGGGCCCCAGGGCTACATCCCCTCCTCCAATTTCCGCTTTGGGAGAATTTGTTTGATCAAGAGTTTGAAAACTTTAATAAAATTGATCATAAATTTCTGTAAAATGGGCCACCGAGATGACCATAAATGCTACCTTATCCGAAGATAAGTGATTTCGAGAATCTTAAGACAAAAAATCTTAAAAACGTATTATTGAAAAGGTCAATAAAAATGAAACTTATAATTCTTAGTTGAGAAAAAGTTTGAAAGATAAGTGTTGAATACTTGAAGTATATGTAATTGTCATATTACATATACTTCAAGATAGTGTTGTGGTGATCATTTCATGATTCAGATCAAAATACAACAATTTTTCACAACACTTAAATAAGCTTAAATAATTTTGTAAAGAAACTGAATTAAAGACGTTGAATGGATTCATTAACCAAAGTATAAATAAAAATATATAACAACTTTCTTTTTCTCTGGAGCTGCTCATTGTCTTATTAAATCTGCTTGATTTTCTTAATTGTTTTGACAATCCGCTCACTTAGTTCGAACTTCATCGCGAGCTCTTTTAAAATGTCCTAATTAGTAACCTAGGTTCAACAAGCATTCTAATTAGGCAGGAGTTCTCTTTTTTCTTTATCTTCTTGCTGCCAATCAAATTCTCGTTTTTTTCTCTCCTTCTCATAAGCCATAATTGGATCTCATAAGGCATAAATAAATTTATATATATATATGTAATGATATTTTAATTCTAATTTCAATTTAATTAATTTCCAAGATTTTATCTTAATTTGGTCCATAGTAATTTTATTCTAAAATAGTCTCTTATTTCGTGATCCAATTCCACTGTCTCTACTTAATTAATTCAAGAGAAGCTTTGTTGAATTGCAGAGTCAGCTAAAAGTCTAACTTTCACACGCTCGTCGTGAAGGGGTAAAAAACTGTCCAGTAAGCACATTCTTTTTAAAAGATCCCTGTGTTTCCCTTACATGTGATTGACATGCGTCAGAAATCCCTATCAGAATCTTATTAATATATCAGCACTATAAAATAATATTTTCCCTATCCATATCTCATGTTATATAAGAGGAGGGAAAATTTATTTCTCGCTTCTTCCCCACTTCTGTTTTTGCAACGCGCTGTGGCGGACGCGCAATGTCCGCGCGTTTGCTTGTAGATAATAATGCTTTCCCGATGGATATTAAAATTAATTTAAAAATGTAAAAAATCTTTTCACTGTCTTCAAACTGCATTTCTGCTTCACAACAAATAATGTTACATATATATATATATATAAATTTTATAGATAAAACTAACATATATATAAGTCATATCTATATATGATAAAAGAAATTAAGGATTACAAATTTATTAATAAAATCTACCCATGATTAAATTAATTAGTACAAGTATCGGTATGTATTTTGCAGAACAAATATTTGCGATTTTAAGACTTTTGCAATAATATCAATAATAGTCGTTTCGGGATGGGATGAGAACGAATCTGTCCTCAAATAAGTCCAAATCATGCTCAGTCGGTGATAGATTTGATGATAGTGGCGGTCGAGGTAGAATACCCTCATCTTTAAGGGCATGTAGTATTGCATTTGCGGTTTGGGATTTAGTATTTTCATATTGGTACATGCCCCCAACTCTCCAACCATCGACGGTATAACAGTGAGTTGCATCAGCATTCTTATGTATTCAGAGTAGTAGGGCTGACGAAGGAGATTCTGAAATCATTTTGAAATAAACTCCTAAATCATAAAAATCGAAGTCACTTCGGATGTCCGGAAGGTATTCAGCAAAAGCCTATCATTTTCCCACCATCACCTTCACCATCAATTTCACATGATTCTTGCCAGTGCCATATGATCACTAGCACCGAAAGAAAAAAAAAAGGTATCGTCCATGAAAATATTCTGCATTACAGGAGCGTACGGAGTTGAATCTTTAGTTAAAGAAATGATTCCTAACGACCCATGATGTGACTCCCAAACTTGTGACAGTTTGAATTTGCTCTTCGATGGATTGCTGTTAATTATATCCAACTTAAGAATCTGATGACCTCACTTTTTTTTGCCAACCATAGAAGCAAAGAGCCATGGCCGATATTCTACTTACATTATTTCTGTAATAAAATCATCTCTGCCATCATTTGTGCCCTATTATAATAAAAAATAATGTTAATAAATGGTAGGGACTAAAAAATTCAAAATAGCAATATTACTAATGAAACAAGAATATTAAATGTATAGAGTATCTACAAAGTAAAATATTCATTTTTAAAGATTTCGAATTTGAGTAGAAAGTAATTTCTCATTGAAATTTTATATTATTGTTTAGAAAAAGGAACTCAAAGACATGTAAACTCAAAGACTGTCAGCCGTTTTTGGTATAGCGGCTTGTGTACTGCCAGTGTAAGAGCATTTGATTCCTAAGTAAGCGCTTAACGTCAGCTTCAAGCCATAGTGAATATTATAAGAAATAAAGACAGGAAACTAAAAACTTATAAACGTAAAAAAAAATTAAAAACGGTCAGTTATCAGTACATTAAAAAGGAAAAATAATTTGTCATCCGAAATTTTAATATAAAAATAAAAATCATAAAATCATGAGACGCAGAAAAATACATGAGAGAGCTATAAAATCACAATAAACATCATAACAAACAAAAAACCAAAAATATTTATTACATAAAAATAAAAATGCATTATAAATGAAATTACAATTCCACTTTACAGAAAGTTCTTCGATCGAAATCTCACATTTATGTGAGTTTTGTTTTTGATCTCCGGATTTTCAATAAAAAGGTTATTTTCCGTTTATTTTTCCTTCTAAATACCCTGATAAAACCGATTTTTCAAAAGTGTTTTTATATTTATTATTTTTATTTTCAAAGTAAGCTTTGTGTTGGAAATCAACGTGAAATAATCGCTGTATTGTATAACACAAGACAAAAGCTCGTAGAGTCAATTACTATAATTGAGGAGGAATTTTATTGACATTGTCATTTTTTCAGTTTAGAATAATGAAAATAAGTATGAGATTAAGAAAAAGATTATGTTTTTTGCGAGTTTACAATCCTGTTCTGCAGAGTTCATTAAACTACTCTCTTTTTTCCAAAATAATTGATTAATTAATCAGCCTCATTCCTCTTGACTCCGGCGTTTCCTAATTATCCAGAGACAATTGAATAATTGGGTTTGCTTTCTCATCCCAATTGCGAATTTATTTCATGTTTAATATGATGAGACAAATTGCATATTGCCTCTGGCTGCGTTTTACTGCTTATTTCTAATTAACCAAAACAATTGTTTTTCAGTAAAATATTTTGTATTTCAGGGAATATCGCACCTTTTTAACGTGTCTATTTTGGAGTATCTTATAATCATTCTATTTCCAATTATACAGGAAAAAAGTTGGGAAATGAGGCTTTGTAAAAACAGAAAAGACTGAATATTTTTATATACAAGAAGAATGCATTTGAAGCTCATAAATATATCGCTCGCGTTAATTCGTTTTACGTTTGTACAAGTACATCTAACACTAAAAAGTAACTTCGTCAAGCAGTTAAAATTACTAAAAGAGTCAGTGATTTAATTTTGAACTAGAAAATAAAACTTTTACTTCAAGTAGAGTGTTCAAATCCATTTTTCGACTTTCCTTCCATCAACTCTTCATTTTTCGTCCATCCATTTTTCTTTCATATTTATTCTACTTAAAAAATAAATGCTTCTTTCTTGTTAACTATTTCAGCGATAACATTTAGCAGTATACCTTCAATCTGACTCGCAAAAAGCACAAATTTGTTAGTTGCTACCAAAGCAAATTTTAAGTAAGCCAAAATGGGTGCTCCTTAAACCTGTCTTATGCAGTTTATTACCGTCAAATCCATTAACCCTGCTTTAACTTCATTCTGACACCTTCAACTTTATCAATGAAAATACACATATTTGTTGAAAATTCAGCTATAGATGATGATTCCAGAAATTTTACTTCAGTTTCTTGTTGAAAAGAGTAAAAATCTTCATTTTCATATTCCCCCATTAGTTCCGCATTTTCATCTTCCTCTTGGTCGATGTTGTTTCTTTCCATACTTGCCAAATAGTTTCAAATTATTATTGACAACCAACTTTTATACGTACAAAATAATATTTATGTAGATTACAGAACAAAATTTTTTAAATTTCGTTGTTTATTTGACTTTAAAAATTAAACTAGAATGACCGGACGATGCTTGCACCTTTTAATATGTTTAAAATTACTTGAAATCATATAATAAAATATCCTAAAAACTAATAAGTATGCATTCTTTTTTACCTTAAAAGCCTGTTTTTAAGTATCCTGCTATGAAAATATTCAGGAATTAGCTGATACATCCGCCGTTTTTCAGAATTAAAATCTTTGCATGCAAAATATTTTTAACACAAAAAAAAAAATTATATAACATATTATAATACACAAAAAATTTTATTGCCTAAAATGTTTTTAATTAAAATTTGAATATCGATTGAACCAGACGATTTTTAAAAACTTCCCATTAACTGATTTTCTCCATATTAATGTTTGTTATATTAGAGCTGTAAATCTTGTTATAAATGTTGAAGTGTAAGAAATGTTGCCTTCGTTTGACAGATTTGCATAAGCTTACGTTTAAACTTGATTAAATCACTACTTTAAAACCAATAAATTCTTTGTCATAAAACATAATAAAATGAAAGAGACATTGAAAAAAAATAGTGATAGTGTAGTTCAAAAAGTAAAAAAGGCAAAATTTTGGTTAATATTTAATTATTTGAATATTTAAATAATTTTTGTAGTTTCAAAAGTTGGCAGTATTCTTTCTCATATCTAATATAATTCTGCAAAATGTGATTGAATTCTGCCTGGTTGTTCCGAAGGAGATGTGGAACATACATACAAACAAATATATATGCATTGCTACAATGACTTTTTATTTAT
>JAPMOR010030200.1:0-70710 GCA_026543865.1 Argiope aurantia | reverse complement strand
TTTCTAGTTCTAATCTTCAATTCTCCAAGATGAAAATTTTTAAAATAAATTATCATTATATACTGTTATTAAATATTATAGCAAATATTTGTCTGCATTAGATAATTTTTTCAGCATATCATAAAATCATACAAAGTAACTAAAATATTTTGGAAAAGAACTTCAGCAAAAAATTTACTGACAGCATATAAAAATTCCCAGAGTAAAAATTAAATAATTTTAACAATTTTTTAGATTTTAACAAGCATTTCAAGAATAGAAGGCCAATAAACATTTAAAATAAAATTCATAGTCTTCAAGTTTATATTTAAGCGAAAATTGAAAACAAAACTTTTAGATACTTTTTTATACATATTATTAACCAAACTAATCTAAAAATATAATCTCACATTAATTTTCAAGACAATTTATTTCCCAATACATATCAGTGAAATAAATCCCATCTCAATCCACATAATATTTTTGAAAATGTAGATCATTGTAGGAAAGAGAAAAATAATACAAATAAACAGAATATTGCAAAAAATATTAAATATAAAAACAAAGAATTAAATAAAAGTAATGTATATAACATATATATTTTACAATATTATTGTTAAGCACATAATTTTAACAATTTTAGCAAAAAGTTCTTTTTTCAGGCAGATAATTTTTATTGTTAATTGGAATTAGGTATATAAGGTGATATTAAAATATTGTAGGACTGTTTATCCTCTATTGAGATGACAAACTTGAGAACAAATAACATATGGTTGTATTTTTCACTCTACTATCTGCTTAAGATTCAACCCTATATATTGCTCCATACAGTTAGTAATGAATTAGAAGTAATTTGTGCAAGTACTCCACAATAGAAAACATACTTATTGCTCCAAAAAATAATGCAAAACTCTTCTTTAAACTCAAGAAATAAGTTTAAAAATTTATTCAAGGTTGGAAAAGTGTATGGAGATGACAAGTTTGATTGATTTTAAAAGGAATCAACAAGTAACTCATAACAAGGCCCATCTTAGGAACCATATTTGTAAAAAAACAAAGATCAGCATCAATAAAATTAATAAAATAATTCAGTAAATTGATCAAAATGAAATCAGACTCTGCTTGCCTGATATTCATAGAAATCAGATTCATTCTGATATCCATAAAGATTGATAAAGAAAATAATCATTATTGCAAATGGAAAATGTAACATGAAAATGAAGCCAAAGAAATTAATTTGAATAGGGGTGAGAGAGAAAGAGAAAGGAAAACAAATCAAAAGAAGTTATTTGATATATATAACATAGCAATGTACTTGCACATTTTTTGGAAAACTGAATAATTAATACTAATCAGTTTCTCTCATTTTCTACATAAAATCTTGAAATTACTTATCTTTACTAAAAAAACTATGAACCAGGTAATTGACATTCAAGGTCATGATAATTATGATTATTTTTTAACATCAGAAAAAATGTATTCATCAAATGTGTACATGAAAGCAAATTAATCAACTAATAATGTTACATATCTGTTCTTCTGTCATTTGAACTGCCAAGGAGAAAGCTACCTGATTTATAGAAAATCAATTTATGGCTTACTTGTCAGAACAATGTAGACCATAATGTAGTATATAATCAAGATGCTTCTGACCAAGTAAGAATAATCATAGAATATCCAGACTCATTAGAACTCATTCATCCTCCCCCCCCCATTTCTCATAGTTCAATGAGTGGTAAAAGAAATTATATATATAAGACAGCAGATGCAGTGATATTGAAAGTGACAGAAGTATCAAATAGCATATATAAAAATAATTTTTAAAAAATAGCTTTGAATAGTAGGCAAATTTTTATAGTAATTAAAAGGGACAGGAATTCAGAAGAATGACAAAATCAAAATTGGTCATAAAAAATCAAAATCATAGCAAAATTATTTTAAAGAATATAAAGCATCAGTAGAATTATTTTAACTAGCAATGCCTTGTAGAAAGTATTTTACAATAATGCTAGTAATAGACAATTAACCATTTTTTAACTTAAAAAATCAAATTATTTTGAGATTTACAATATAAGAATGAATGTCAATTATCAAAAATTCAGAAACGAAATATTAAAAAAATAATTATTAATACTTTGACTGCTGTGAGTGAGGGTTACCAGTAACTCAATGAGCTCTTAAAAATTACATTGTAAGAAACTAAGTGTGACAGTCAATGAATTAATTTTTCCATTATTTACTTTTTCAAGGTTATTCATTAAAGAAATCTATTTTGATTTTAAAAAAGTGTGCGCATAAATAAACTAAGCATAAATAAACTGTGTGCTAATGTAAGCATAAAATAAAATTAGTACATGATTCAAATAACAATAGACAAATATCACTTACAAGAAGCACCTTCACCGAAGGGTCGAGCTTTCTTCAAATCTCTTTCAGCACGAGCATATTTAGCTGCTGACACCATTTTCATACTTTTTGTGATTTTCTGAATGTTCTTTACAGATTTTAACCTCATACGAACTGAAAGATTTTGTTGGTTACAGAAAATACTATAATATAAAGTAATAAACTAAAGTTAATATAACAAAATGAATTATAAATATTAGATGCTTTGACACAAAATTATATCATAATTTCATCTACCTTTTAACTAACTATGTCATTAGATGATGTAGCATGTAATGTAACTATATAAAGAGAATTATTGTTAAGATTTTTTGTTTGGGACCATTCTAACAGAATTGCATTAAGAAGAGTTGAAGTCGTGCATCATACATTCCAACTCGAACACCATTCATATTAATAAATTATTGGTATTATGTAAAAATATATAGAAAGCAGGAAAAAAGAATATATATTATTACAATTTATTTTCAGTCTCTATTCAAATGTTAAATATTTATATCATTCCGAGAAAATATAAAACATTTTAATTTGATATCAACAAAAAAAATGAAGCACACATTTTTAAAAAAAATTAATACATCTAATAAACAGATTACAACAGGTAGAAATTTCTTTTTATCTAACAAATTTATTTATTTAAGCTCAAGCTTAAATTTTAGAATATAAACTTATATATGTGTAATCATTTCATTCAACTAAATAAAGTACTGCAAATTATTATCTAAGATAAAAAAAATAAAAAAAGGGTTCGAGAATAACTTGCAGAATGAAATAATCAAGTAGGTAATGGATTGCAAGACCTCATGTTCGCTGCATAGAGAATTGTTGAAGTTACATGCAATTAGTTATTATTATTTAAAAATAAAAAAAATATACAAGATTGTGAACTATGAAAGTACAGTGAAGCCCTTTAAAAAGCAAATACTTACTGTCCTTCAAAGTAGCCATACCACGAGATTGGACACTAAAATAAAGCAAAATATTAGTAGCCAAATAAATAAAATGGAGCAGTAAAACTTTTTTTTTTCATATAGGCGCAAAACTTAAAAAAAATATTTTAAAACAATAACTTTTATAAAATTTATCAGACAAAATCTACACTTCCCTAACTTAATTTTGTTAGTTTTTTTCACATATTTTAAATTCAGAACTTGTATTTAGCCAATTCAATCAAGGGATAATTACTCTTTTAAGTTAAAAGTATACTTTGCAGAATGATTTTCTTTAAAAATGAATATATTCAAATTCATAAAACAAAATATCAGTTGTTTTTTATTTTAAAAATTGTATTACACAAATTTTAGAAGTATAAATGGGAAATTTTATCATAAAATTAAAGGTGGAAAAAGAAATTAAACAGTTTTAATCATATGAATGAAACAAAAACTTTACTATTTCTTGAACATTCTAACCCAAAATTTTAAAATCAAAAGTTAAAATATTTATTATAAAAACTATACATCAATTTTTAAATATTTTTTATTTTCACATAAGTTTAAGAGGTATAAATAACAATTTCAAGATAAATTAGCACCAAATTAGGCTCATAAATTATACCAGAAGTTTCTAATCTATGGGCTTAACTTTAAAAAAATGATGCAAAAAAATTGACATAAATCAAAACAAAATACTAGTAGTAATGTGTAACAGAAATTAAAAGGTAAAAACAAAGTATACAGAATTCAGAATTTATAAATGCAGAAGAAGAAATACCATATAATACAAATATAGAATATAATACAAGTACAGAAATACAGGTGAAATAGCTACTTAAAACAAGCAGTTTGAATGTACACCATTAAAACATTTTAGGGGATATTTAGAAATGCATATTACACTAATCTTCTTTCCTTAGGCTACTTTTGATCTTTTTTCATTTGTTAATTTTAAAAAGATTCTGCCTATTTAGTCATCATAAATAAAAAAAATTATACATAATTTGTTATATGATTAATTGCGATTATTTCAATAAGTGTTCTCATAAAATAAAATTTTGTTCATAGTTTCAACTAAAATAACAGCTGCGATTCAAAAAATTTTTAATTTATTTGACAAAAAAATTCAAATATGATTTTAATAAAAAATAAACACAAAAAGCAATTTGTTTTTTTTTTTTTTGGAAAATACCATTGTGTTAACTCTTGATAAAAATAAAACAGGAGAAATGTTTAAATAATATTATGAATGATAGTCTGGTGAAAATTTACATATGTATCAGAGATTTATAAACACTGTAATTTTTTTTTTTAAATTGAGATCAAAACATATCCCTCTACTGAAAAGTAAAACAAGAATTTCAAACATCATTTTATCAAAAAAAAAAAAAATTATACAAAGTGAAAGTTTTTTTGTTTCCCTATTCATAAACTATTCCCTATTCATAATTTCATCATTTTGTTTCCCTTAAAATTCATAAAAACAAGCAGTAAAAAATATATTTAATAAAGTTGTATGTACCAAGTGCAAGGAAATAAAGGTCAACATACAATATAAAATAAATGCATAATGTTTGATTTCTCATGAATGTTAATAACTCTAAATTTCTTTTTAAAAATACGTTAATATATTACATGCTTAAAAAATGCAATGGTTCAAATATTTATTTCTATAAATTTGCAGAAGTTGAAGAATGTGTTCACATATCAATGGTGATCATTTATTAGTAATGAGACATAAAAACAAACAAAAGTTTACCATAGTGGATGTAAAGTTGCGACTTTTGCTACGGTAGCAAACATTTTCACTATTTTTGAAATCTACAATTTTAATAAATCTATTTCGGTTAAATTTTCACGACCTTGCTGTCCACCGATTACATGGACTGGTGTTGCCAAACCTCAGAAATTGTATTAATAATTTATTTATTTTCGTTTCGAAATGAGGACTGATATTTAATTTATTTCTTTTGTTATGAATTAAAAAAAAAAACAAAAAAAAACTGTATTTAATATTCTCTTTCATGTGATCATATCAAATTGAATAGAGTATTTCAAAAGGACTAATAAGAAAAATAGGTTGAACTTCAATCAAAATCAAGAATCCATAACTCACACGAAAAATCTACAAAATTGCTGAATTAATAATGAACTGTCTTCTAAAATCTTTAATTGCGTTCTTAAAATTAATACAACTTTTCTTCAAGACAGCTGTTTTCTTTAAATTTTTATTACATGCGAAACCAAAATCAGTAATAGATAATGACGTCATAAATTTCGAGCCTCATGTCATGGCGGCTGATTGTTTGTTTTTGAAATTATAGGTCTAATCATTTTTCTTTTTAATCAGTTCAATAATTCAGACAAATTTCCAGAACCTTATATTATTATTGTGCGATTAATATGTTAGACTAAAGTGAAAAAGGGCGCGAGCAGACACACTGGTGGGGAATTAGAATTGGATTTCAAGCATGAACAAAATTAATCAATATATATAGGAAAAAATATAAAAAAATAATTCAAACTTTTATAGCTTTTTTGTTACCTTTTAAACAATTTTCTTTTCACTTTTCTAGAAACTCAAACCAGGCACTTTTTCATTTTTTCAATCTTATTCTTTGGGCTAGTAGAGCTTGGATTTAGAATTGCAGATTATGGTTGTGACGTAGATGGATTGAAAAGAAGTGCACATTTTTGCATCTAATTTTAGCTAATTCTTTTAATTAAATAAGCTTTATTTCACAATTTCGATTTAAATATACGATTTGTAATAGATGAGAAAACGATTTTCTTCCTGTAGCTTAGAACTGATATTGGAACAAATTATAGAAGTTACGATCAAAAGTTATTGCTTTAAAAACATATGAACATTAAAAAAATTATTATTATTCCGAAATCTCTGTAAAAGATTGTTTATACAACGTATGGTACATTTTTCAATATTGTCCAAAATATTTTGCAACATTGTGGGTTTAATGACGAATAACACAAGAAGTTCTAAAATATTGTTTTGTGAAAATCAATCCAAAAAATCCGTAAATATTTCCTAATTTTAGTAAATACATCTGTAAGCTCAAAATCTCGTGTGTGTGGGCTAATATTACAACTGTCTTGTTATTGCCCTCTAAATAATGAATGGAAAAGAAGACCACAACATTCAAAACATTCGGAAAATGAGAAGGTCTTATAAATGGATAGTTTTCTGAATATGTAGTTTTTTTTGTTTCATGAAAGAAAGTTGTGAAATAAAGTTGGAAGTTAATCTCAGTGGCGGATTTCCAACTAGGCAGACTAGGCTACTGATCTGAAGTCGCACGTCGATTAAGAAAATACTACTATCCTAGATGTCAAATAAATCGTTTATAAAAAACATTTTTATAATTATAAAATATTAGGATAATTTTTATTTAAGTATAATTAATGAGATTCTCGTTTGTTTCATTGCGTTCATTTAGTTGATACTATAAATATAAAAAGTAAACATTTGTTTACATTTAATTGTGTACAAACATGACTGACGTGCAGTCATGAGTCATAACGAACAAATAAATAAAAGCAAATATTTTCACTAAGTTACTAATATAAAAAATTAAACATAATCATTTATTGAATAGCTTATTAAAAAAGAGATCTCCTAATGTGTTTTGCGTAGAGCGCAAAATGTTGGAAAATAGTCCTGCTCAATCTTCAACGTGAGAGATCTGAATCCATTATTGTTCGAAAGTAAGATTTACATCTGAAAGGAGCCAAAACAAAAAATAGTATTTCAGTAAAAAAATAAAATTAAATAAATAAACATTCTTCAAAACTTTGTAATGATAATGGTTCTCTCTCTCCCCCTCCGAGTTATAGACATTTTTTTCTAATTCTGTATGTAAAATAAAATAAAAATATTAGTAAAGTTAAATGAAACTTTCTCTAATACCCTCTGATGCTGTTTTATAATCTTTATTCTTGAATTGTATATAAGTTTTCTTAAGAATATTTGTAATTTAGGAATTTGTCTTTTTTGTCATTTTTTTAATGAAACAGTTATATCGTTTTAAAATAATAAGCATGATAAATCACAAAAATTGTTATTTAAAAAGGAATCAAGGTTATTAACTCTGCTAACACCATGGAAAAATTTGTATACTTTGTCGAAATATAAAAGGATTTTTAATCATTTCTATGAGCAGTAATTCATCCCATTTCCCAATCACTGTCACGTATTCTAGCCATTGTAAGAAGCAAACGATATTTTTGTTCCGCTTGCGAATTTCGGTTTTCAAAGATACAATTCTAGCATTTTATGCATTGCAGAATAGTGGAGAAAATCAAATAATGGTCTTTTTTTCTCCGGCACAGAACTAAAATTTGAGCAATAAGATTATATATCAAATTTTATTTATTTAAGTTATTGGTTTCTGAGCTATGGTGTAACTATGTTCCAAATTTCATTTATTTTAACCGTTGCGTTTTGGAGTTCTCACTTTTATATACAATCTAGGACGGTTTATTCGAATTTTCTAGAGCTACTAAACTTGGTATATGCGCACCAAGATATATGTATACTTTGGGGGGTGAGAATGTGCACCTACAGCTATTTTTGTAAAATTTTAATAAAAACTTTTATTAATTAAATTTGTAGTGAAAGGAGATTTCAGCGATAACTTCAGAAAATATTTCAGTGCAAAAATAATTTTTATATAATCTTGAAATTCAAAATATGATCTTTTTTGTAATATGAAATGATTTTTTTTTATTTTTAATCAAATAAAAATATTTTATACATATTTCTCAACAATTTATCTCGCACAATATAAAAATAAATTTAAAATAATTAATAAATTTAACCAATTTTTAAATTACAATGTTAGCGTGGAAGAAAAAATTAGCCTTTATCAATGCGTTGCCAACAAGTTGACTAGAATTGAAATTAAAAGATTAAGTTAATTCTTACTGTTAACTAAAAATAGAAAAGTGTTATTTTCAGCTCGTACTTGTAAGAAGTGAAACATATTTTCTAGAAAGGTAAATGCAAGAAAAAGTCTTTTTGTGAATTTTCAAAATACCTCTATTATTAAATTTAATAATTCTGTGATATTTAAGGTAAACATAGTTTATATATACAGTGGAATCTTGCTTAAGAGGTCTCAGGATTCTTAACAATTATATATGGAAGCAGAGAAAAAAAAAACATTCTTTTTCCAACTCATCTAATTTATAAGCGAAACAACTGTGAAATTTGAAAATTTAACTATAGAGTATTCATATACAATTACATTTTTTCTCGTGTTTTCATATAATTTCAAGTATTTTACTGTGCGTAGGATTCTAAATTTAAAAATTTGACGAAATTTACAAAATTAATATTAACCTACAGAAAAATGTTCAATTTCGAAACTACATATATTTTTATAAAACTTTTTGAAAAAAAATTTGAAATATATTAAAAATTAATTAAAATTCCTGTAATTTTTTTCTGTGAATTATTTGTTTAAAAATTGATGTATAAGTCATAGAAGAACTTATTTTGAGAGTTTGTATGGTATGTCAGATTAATAAGATGAGCTCTTCTTGAGATATCCTGCGCACAAGCTCCTTTTTTCTGCTTTGGGAAAAATGACATTAAAGCTAAAAAATAGTTAAAAAAGAGTTTATTTAAACTCTATTATTAAAATTATATAAATTAAAAAGTTCCAGAAGCATAAGAAGTGTCTTTAGTTAGCTTGAATTGTTACTTTCGCTTTATAAAAATTTTGGAGAAAAAAATGCTTTTAAGTACAATTTTTTAAAAAAAATTTAAATTTAACTTTATTTCTTAGTTAAAGTTCAGGTAAAATTTTTTATATGAATAATTTAGCTAAAAATTGATGTATAAGCCAAGAAGGAACTTATTATGAGTATGTGCATGAAATTTTAGATTAATAGGACATGAAGGTATGAGAAATTCTGTGCACAAGCTTCATTGTTTGTTTTAAGAAAAATGATGTTAAAATAAATATAATAATAAAAAAATGGAGCAAAGTAATGCAAATTAAAAAAATCAAGAAGCATAGGCAATGACCTTAGTCATTTTAAATTGTTCCATTTCTTTTTGCCCTTATATGCATTAAAGAATGTTGCGGTTGTATGTTTTTTGACATTCTGGCAAAGGATGTTTGTGTTTACATTTAATCGGTGTTGTTTTAATTTTTTCTCGACAACTGTGGAAGTTTTCATAGTATCGTTAAAATTTTAGTACCAAAATGTTTTAAAAAGATGGAAGTCTAACATATATCTTTAGAAAAAACGAAAAATGTAAAGTTTAAGAGACTTATGACTCTTTAACGAACCTAATTCCTTGCCGAGTCTTACTCATAATGTGAAATGATTTTTTTTCATAGGAATCCAAGTAAAATAAGGCAATGTGTTCCAATCCGGAAAAAATATTCAAATGAATTTTTAATGATACAATTTACTATGTATAATACACGTTTAATGAACATCAATACTGTTTATCAATGAACTTTCAATTATAATTTGCTTAGTGTTTTAATGTTGACCACAAGAAAAACTTTTTAAAAAGCTGAAGATTTGTTTAATTGCTTTAGAGAATTAAGCAATTGTGAAAATAGTATAAGAAACTTTCTATCAATATTTTCCAGTAGTGAAATATTAATAAATTCACTGTTGATGAAACTTAACGATATCTTTACATATTTTAAAAACTTTATTTGGTAAAAATGTGTCAATTACTTTAGAGTCATATCCTGGAACTATTTTAATGGATGCAATGATTCCCTCACGCTGTTATCTTAAATTGCCATCATGCTTTCAAGCAGTAGCTGATGAAAAGTTATGAATGTTAATTTGCATATTTTATTATAAGATTTCTTTCCAATGAGCTCAATAGATATTTAGTTTAATATGAATAGTATTTTTATATGCTGTATATTTATATAATTAGCCAAGCCCTCAGAAGATTGATTATCAGAATGTATGAATGAAATATTTAATAAAGTATTTTAAAATAAATGATATGCTAATGAAATTTTCAAATGGAAATGCCAAAAAATCATTATACAAATATATGTTATTATAGACTTGAGTTATGCTCACTTAATTTGAATATTTGCAGTTTAAAATAAATCAATACTTCTACAAAGGAAAAAATAGACACAAATAATTATTTAACATTTGTTTCACTGATTAAAAAAATGCACAAATGTAATTTATTTTTTCAATTAAAAGGAAAGAAAATTTATTTCATTGTTTTTTAAGCATAAATCACAAGCATGTTCTTAAGCTTCTAAAATCTGTAAAATTCTGTAGTAGAGTAATTCACGGCTTCGCTTCTGAAATGAAAGAGAAAATAAATAAAAACTTCATGGCAAAAGAATAGCAGCAAAATGATACGAAAACAAAACTTTGCCAATAAAAATCAAAGCAATTTTATAAATAATAATGTATTTTGAATAAGTAATAAAAACACGAATGCCTTATTAATTAGCGTATCTGTATCCAGCCTTTTCTGTGCATATAATCCTTGAAGTTTTACACTTAAATTTATAAGTAAATCTATGCTGACGACGGTAATGTATATGTAAAGCTTTTTATACGAGAAAGTAAAAAGCTGAATAGTGAGACTCCTGATATAGAAAATATAAATGCGGATCTAAAAGCCTGCACGAAGTCAAAAGTATTTCCGCAAAAAAATAAAATAAAGGTAACCAAAATATTCTCTAAATATATGTTTATTTATTTCGCATTGGTTTTCTTCAATGCGCACATTGCATTTTACTCTGTGAAAATTAATTACATTATCAGAATTTTCATTTGCCGGAATTCTCATTTAAGCAGTAGTTTATATTAAGATATCTACTTGTGCTATTATGTCATATCTGACATTAAAAAGCTCTTAGATTATCTTTTCTTAATATTGTTAATCATTTAAAATCGAATTTAATCTATTGAAAAAGCTAGTATGAACCGAATAGCAACTTTTTTCCAACGACCCCCCCCCCCGAAAAAAAGTTCAACCTAATACTTCTCTAAATATTGCATTTAATCATATACTTCGAATTGCAACGTTTCATTAATTTAGATGGCAAATTGTATGCTAACAGTTTATCTCCTGTGAAATTTGATAACAAAAAGTTTTAAAATTATACTTTTATATGGCAAAAGTGTAAATTAATAAAATGTTTTTCGTGTTTTCATCTGTGCACACACAAGGTTCCACGTTTCTCTAATAAAAGTTTCAGAGATAAACTTAGTTTTAAACTTAGATGGACTTATCATAAATTTGGTTGGAAAATTTATTTCAGGAATGCAAATTTATTTAATACAGAAAAATGGTTCCACAGAAATATTTGTCTAGTAGTACGTTATCTAATCATCATGGCTTAAAAGAAATTTGCTAATCAAGTATATTGTTTTTTATTTTGATTGGTCGACAGTTTGAACTTCAATTTTATAAGGAAGATAATAGAAACTTGAGAAACTGAATCTTCCAGATATCCCAGAGAAGTATAATACTTCAGAACAAAATTAAATTCTTTCGGATCAATTGTTTGAGTTTTAAAAGAATGATATATTCCACACCGAAGGAATTTTTTGAAATGTTGATGATTGCATATAATTGTAATGCTTGCCTAGTTGTAGAAGAATACAAATATTGTTTTCTGAATTTTCAGTCATCTTCTAGGAATTGCGTTTACAGAACTGTTTAGCGATAACAAACTACAGAACCCTTATTTTTCTGTGAAGGAACAGATTAGATAAAGCATCACACAAATGATACAGAAATTGACATTTTGGATTATTTTTCAAATTGCCTTATGGTAAAGTACGAACAGTTTAGAGATTAACATTTCGGAAACGGCAATATATAGCCTTATTTATCTGTAGATAAACGGAGAAGAAAAGGTATAATACAAATGTTACAGAAATTGATATTTTAACTTATTTTTGAAGTTGCTCTATTTTAGAGTGCGAGCAACCAGTTCAGAGTTTAACAATTTAAAAATGACAATATAGAGAATATTTCAACTTCATTACTGGCCTCCGTATAGTGTTTGTGGAATCCGCAAATGTTACAACATTTACATGAATAACTATATGATCAACATCCAAAATTTTGAAAATGGGCTCTGCTTCAGGTAAAATGAAACTTTTCTTTTCTGAGAAATACAATTTTGACAGACGAATGCCACTTTAATCGAGAAAGATGCATCAATCTTCAAAACGATTACTCTTGGGGCAGTAAAAATCTGTTCTTCATACATGAGACTCCGATCAATGACGATTTCCTATAAATGTGTTCGTTCCATTTTGTGAAACAAAACATTGAATGGTTAAAGATATATTCAATTACTTTTGATTGGCATTATGTTTGAACTAAGGGATGAATTTTCTTTCGCAGTATATACTCCGTAGACCATTACAGACAGATTTTTTTAAACCTGACTTTCTGTCATAAATGATGGATCGTACATGAGCAAATCTGACTAAAAGAATGCAACTTTGTATGGGTGTCGAAGGATGTGCTGTTGGTTTCTGATTCTCCCTTTTAATATCTCGGGAATTTTTTAAAAACAGAAGCAAGAAACCTTACGTCCATATTAATGAGTAAGAAAAATACTTTACTCAATGACATTTTTTTTTTCATCAAGGTGACTGGATAAAAATTTCATTTTATATTACCATTCTCTACAAAAGCCAAAGTATTTTCCTATATTGGTTAACTTATTTGCTGAAATTTTGAAGGTGGAAGTACATATTGCAATATTTAAAGAAATAAACGTCTTTGTTTTGGCTTATTCGGTATATATGTTTTTATATATGTAGCAGTCTTTATATATGTAGGATGGAAGCCTAGCTACCATCTGAGTTCCAAGACGAATGAAATAGTCAAGTTGTACATTTCATAATTTAATGGAAGACAAACAAACATAAAGACGGCACGACATAAAATTAAGAAGGAAAGAATTAAAGAGTTAAAAGAGCGGTTGCTGCCCATTTACATCAAGTTGGTTAACATCGCAGAAATTCAGATATTCTGTTACGCCGCACAAGTCCAATGTTTCACTTTTATTCGCTCAAGCTCATGTCCGTGTGACGTCAGCTGGTGAATAGAAGATAGATGCAGTGCCACCTGGTGGTCCGCGGAACAAGGATACCACATATATATACCCAAAATGTGAGACCAGCAATGTTTATCATCGGAAATCTTTCGATCAGTAATACTATTGGTTGTCTTAGACTATTTGAAGATTTGAATATAAAACTTGTAGGGCATAAAAATATTTCTTTTTGCTATTTCTGAACATATAAACGATTTGCTTTTTCTGAACATATAAACGATTTGCTTTTTCTGAACAGATTTTGCTTTTTGCTGAACAGATAAACGCAGGCGATGTCGAGAGTGCTAAAATTAAAAATAAATTTGTTTGCAACCAAACTAAAGTACGCAATGGACCGTATTTTTTTAAAACTGAAATGTAGTACATCTATAATGAAATTTTAATTGGAATGAACATTTTGGAATTTCCAGAACAAACATTTGTCACATTTTGATGTGCAGTTTTGTATAAATATTCTGTAGATGATGATGACTAAAAAAGTATTTGCTGATTTCATAAATATGAATTGCTTGTTTCCCCCCCCCCCCCCCCCCCCCCTGCTATCGTTTCTTCTCGTGTTCGTTTCTTAGAGTTGTCATGGCAATTTATTTTTATGAAGGTCCCTACAATTTTTCACAAGCTATCTATCAAGGGCCGTGGTGGCCTGATGGTAAAGTCTCAGTTTCGGATTCGGAAGGTTTCAGACTCAAGACTCAATTCAGCTGAAGAACCTAATTGTAAACGAATCTGGTGTATTCTAAATCCGTCGGGATCGAATGCTCTGTCGCTGGTGCGATGCGGAAGTTCGGAGAGAGGAATGTCAGCTCCGGTGTCTCCCACGTCTTCTGACCACGGATCAGAATTGCAAGGTCCAACACGAAATACCTCTAGCGTTGCTTTAAACCTGGACAATATAACTAAACTAAATCAAACCAAACCGAAACTAGTATCCGTTACACTTTTGTAATTTATGTTATTACAAAACAAGTTGGCGCTTCTGGTACACGCAAAATTTGTTGTTGATAATAAATTTTTATTCCCCACTATATAATAAACTTAATGGACTTTTTAATGGGGAAATATTTGCATTATTATTGTTTCAAATAGCTGAGACCAGCGAAATTTATAAAATGATAATACAGATACATCTCTGACATTGAAGTATATGCTTTCGGATATGGATTTATCAACAACACTACTTTTTTAGTTGTCAGAACATAATACAAATAAAACATTATATTAATAAGAAAAAAATACCAGCGATACACCCCAGACTTTCGTCAGTTGTTCGAACAAATCCTGGGCAACATTGGTAAGTTTTGACTGTTTCTTTCACCTTACCACCATCATTAGTTCTGTAAAAAAAATTATTATTAATTCGTCATAAAGTTTTTATAAGTTTCATTATACAGGATGTCTGAAAAGTATTTTTACATATTTAGAAAATTATTAAGAGTGATAAAAAAAATATTCATATGCTGTTTTATTTTTACATTCTGTAAGAAAATACTAAAAAAAAATTATAATTTTTAAAACATTTCAATGTAAGTGCCGTAGTGCACAACAATCGTTAATACATCTAAGCATTCAAGAGGAACATCGCCAACGAAACACAGGGAGGATTAATATATCATCATGATTTAGTATGCCCTTCATAATAAACCGGAAAGTGATTTGGAATTAATGTATTTCGATTGCATGTAATCTACAGGTGATGTAATATTGCTTTACACATATACGTATGCAATTACAGATATACAATATCAATGACTATGTTTAGTCAGTGTTCAAATGTATTCAATCACTGTTCATTAAAAAAATTAATACTTTATGCATAAAATTAAAAAAAAACCCGATAAGATAAATATCTTTAATATTAAGGATTTTTTTTTGTAATTTGTATTTCTGTTGCCTATTTTCAGATTCAAAAACTGTCCTTGTTCAGTGCATGAGTTATTGATGTTGATTTCATCTAAACAGAGATGCGATCCACGATAGAGTAGGAGATGTTTAAATTTAATTCTGATTATTAACGGAACAAGATTACATAACAACCGTGAATGGATTAACCGTAGTTCGTAAATTTGAACTAAGTATATGAACAACAGATATGCAAGATTTAAATGGAAACAAAAAAAATGCGATTAGAGATGATAGATGGGAAAAGAAACTGAAAAAAAATACATCTAACTAGAGAAAGCAAAGGCCTACCAAAAAAAAAAATACTGGGAATGCAATCCCCTTACTTACAGCGTACCACCATTATAAGGAGTAAAATCATTCGAAATTGATAGTCACCCTCAGGTTAGATTAATAGACATATTTTTTTATATTTTATTAAGGATATCCCGTATTAAATTTTCCATAATTGTATATAAACCGCAAGTCAGTGATTAATCATCCGAAAAAATTCGACAATTGTCTATGTCTGTCACTTGTCTGTGTTCCCAATTGGCATACTGTTGATACGAATGTTAGACAATAGCATACAGTTAATTCACAAGTATCAATCTTCCAACTTAACATTTACGTCATTATATAGTTATGAACTCAGTCAATTCACTCAAGATCGTTAATGTTTACTTTATAAACATTAACAATAATTTGACTTTCACGTATTTAAGTTACGATCTGTCAACTCATTTCAATCATGAATATTTCAGAATATTGTTCCTATCCACGGGCTTTCCTTAATTGCATTATTAATTAAATTTTTTTTAATTACGTAGTTGATTAATTTGTAAAATGTTTGCTTCTTACCTAAATTCTTTCTTTGTATTTTTTAAGAAAAAATTCTAGAATTGGTGTAACGATTGAGGGGCAAGTGGGATATGAATGTCCCAGGAGCCATGAAGACAAAACGAAATGAATGTCATGAATGTTTTAAATGAAATATCATGTAGAGCAGAAGAAATAATGTCATTCACCTGATCCCGTTTGCATTTGCTAAACAACTAAACATTTGCTAAACAACTGATGACGATCAAAACAATAAAAATCGTATTATGCTTCGGGTCCGATTACCCTCTCTACGCCAATTACTTATTGCTATATGCATCAGTTTTTACAAGAAAGCCAATAATGTGGACAGTTAAAGTTTCAATATACTTTAAAGACAAATATCACTCGGGGGAGTTTAAATTTTTTAAAAATTATTTATGCTCTAATATGGACTGAAATAACATAAATTTCCCAAATAATCCAAATTACTGCTTGATTCATTTTTTTTTAAGACGACCACATTTCGGCGATTCTATCTCACTAAGGGGTGACACATGGAAGGATGTGCGCCATTCCCGGAATTTACTTTATTGATTAATGTAAACATCTCCTCTTTTCTTCTTTCCTCTCACTCCTATTTTGCCGAAATAAACCCATCCTAACGCAAGCGCAACAGCACGTACGGTTTTAGAATCCATTGGCAAACAATAAGTGCGACCTCTACAAATCATATAATCTTCGTTTCCACAACTTTATGTAGACTGCGAATGGCAATCTTGTATTTAAAAACATTCTTAGAATAAAAGTGTTCTTAGAAAAAATAATATTGAAAAAGCAAAATGTTCTTAGAAGAATAATGTTTAAAAAGGAAAGTTTTATTTTCTTAAGAGATGAAAAATGTCTTACAATATTTCAACCACTGCAAGCTAAATAGGTGGGGAATTAAATTTATAGATCAACAGATAAATGGCAATTTTTAACATACTAAACACCACGTCAGTCATTTTGTGATTGGCATTGAACTTTCCATTCGAGCAGCATCAGTCATTCGTGCGGGTCGTTAAATTTTCCATATACATCGCGACAGTCGCTGGTGACTGACAATATAAAGTACAATATTGTTACGAAATTTTTCCCGGGGGTTCGTTTGGATAGTGGAAGTTATATGTTGTGGAGAACGCTCAATCAGCAGGCAGAAGTAGAATAAAAAAAACAACGACGTTTATTTACACGAAGATACACAGGACAGCACAAAAGCGACAACTATACACAGCACAGAAGACGATTATCTTCTCCCGAGACGTGTAGCATACAACAGCAGCATACAACCAGAATCTACTGCAGACAGTAGAGCACAGCTCAGTTCAGCACGAGCTTGACTCCGTCGCTGCTCATCGTCGTTTCCGCGCTCTGTCGCTTACGACTTCTCCGCTCCGTCTTCGGAGTTCTCTTCTTCGACTCCTCTGTCGTCTACTTTCTTCTGGCATTACGAGTTCGAGTTCGATGGTAGGCTTGTCGGGGCACCCGTCCTTGAGTAGGACTATCCCCTTAATGATGTGGCTGATAGAGCTTTACGTTTAATATTTTGCCATGATTCTGTTAATGGATTGACGGAGTTATTGTGGTTCAGTTCTGGTGAAGCGAGCGTTGTGAATGGCTGTGCTGAGGAGGATAACTGAATGGCGAGATGCTATTGGTTGTTACTGGTGGAGTGGGTGAGTGGATATGCTAGCAGTAGTAATGGGACTTAGCGATGTTTTCACTTGTAGGGAAGATTATAGGTTTAATTTAATAGCGCTAGATGGCGCCATGAGCATGGGTTATTTACATTGATAAGTGCAGGTAAAGTGAAAGGGTTAGGTTTGTTAGTGAAAGGATTAATTTTTTAAAGGAGTACGTTTTTGGGTCTTTTAATTCGAGGGTTGGGATCGTATTTAGGGATTAGTTCTATTGCTTCGTTGTCGATGTTATCAAGGTTTTTAAAGAAGTTAGTGGCGAGTTTTTGAATAAATTTTTTAAGTGGTGGGTACTCTATTGCATTATAAATTTCTGAGTTAGAAAAGAATCTGGGTGCTTTACAGATATTTTTAATAATTTGATTTTGCTGTTGTTCGATAATTTTAAGATTACTTCTGGCAGCATACCCCCACACTGGGCAGGCATAGGTTAGTACTGGACGCAAGTAGGCTGTGTAAATAAGTAATTTATTTTCCCTATTCATTTTAGAATTCCGTGAAATAAGGGGGTAGAATTTTCTTGCTAGTTCACGAAATTTATTTTTAATATAAGTAAGGTGGGGTTTCCATGTTAATTTCCTATCAAGAACAACGCCGAGGTATTTACAATTCTGAGACCACGGGATAATTTTGTCATTAATTTTAAGCTGGGGGTATGACTTATTTACAGGTGATTTATGGAAAATAATGGCTTCAGTTTTTGTTACATTGATTGCAATTGTCCATTTTTCAAACCAGCCTTCAAGTTTCTTGAGGTGTCTGTCGAGTGCTATTTTTATGTAATTTGGATTTTTGTTTTTTGCTAGTATCGCTGTGTCGTCTGCGAAAATGCAGATCATTGTATTAAATTGTTTCGGTATATCATTAATAAAGATGGAAAACAACACTGGGCCAATTTTAGGTCCTTGGGCGACACCTGCTTGAATATTTTTTTTCCGTCGATATTGCATTTTTGATTTTAACTTTAAAATTGCGATTAGTGAGATAAGAGTTAATGATTTGAATTAAGTAATTGGGGGTATTATAATTAATAAGTTTATAGATTAAGCCATGTTGCCAAACTCTATCGAAGGCTTTTTGTATATCCAGGAATACAGCTGCAGATTTTTCTTTGTTGATAAAAGCTTCTTCGATGAATTCAGTAACACGGTATAGTTGGTGCGTTGTGGAGAGGTTTTTCCTGAAACCAAATTGTTCTGGGATAAGAATTTTGTTTTCATCCAGGAAGGTATTAAGTCTTTTAAGAATAACATGCTCGGTAAGTTTGCTAATTGAAGGGAGTAGGGAAATGGGTCTGTAATTTGTAGGGTTGGTTGGGTCTTTGCCGGGTTTGTGAATAGGTACAACAGTTGCCGTTTTCCATCTTTTGGGGAAATAGCCAATAATTAAAATTTTATATATTAAAATTGTGATTTCAAATATGATGTTGTCAGGGAGGTTTTTTAGCATTTTATTATTAATTCCATCCTGACCTGGGGATTTATTATTTTTGAGTTTTTTAATTGCAAGTTTAATTTCACTGGGGGTAGGAGGTGTTTTGATTTCATTAAGTGTGTTTTTGTTGAATTTAAAGTGGGTTATTGTTTCATTAACTATGTTATCAGTTTCAGTGTCAATTGTGTCATTGTTCTGAAATTGTTTTTCTAGACTATTGGCAATGCATTCTGCTTTGTCTTCGTCTGTTAGTGCAATAGTGTGAGTGTCATTAAGTGGTGGGATGTTTTTGTATTTCTTTTTAAAGGGTCTAACAAGATCCCATAGTGTGTTATCTTCAGTGTTTGCGTTTACAATTTTTTCAACGAAATTATTTTGTTCAATTTTATTGTTAAGTTTGGCTATTTCCTTGTTTAGTTTATTTGTGGTTTTCTTAAAGGCTGGATCTCTAGTTAGTTGAAACATCTTCCTAGCATAATTACGTTCTTTGTTAAGTTGTTTAATTTTTGGGTCAAAGTGTAAGTTGTATGGGGTAACGGGTTTAGACGCGGTGATCTTATTTTGGTTGATAAGTTGTTCTAGGGTATTTACTGCGTTATCAATTTTGTCTTCAGTGTCAATTTTAATAAAGTTAAGATTATTATTTTTAGCAAGGTTATTTTTGAAAAGAGTCCAATTAGTTTTAATTTTACCAGGGTTATCTGGAAGTGTGTATTTAAAAAAGAAATTAATCATGATGGGGTTGTGATCAGAGCTAAGTTCGGGGATGGATATTATTTCGTAAGGAAAAATAAAATCTTTAATTAGGGTGAGGTCAATTGTGCTTGCTGAGTGTATACCAAATCTTGTGGGGGTGGAGGGAGCAATAATGTCAATACCAGCTCTATGGCAAAAAGTATTGAGAGAGATACCTCTGGCTGAATTGTATTTGCATCCCCAGTTAATATGACGGGCATTAAAATCGCCAGCAATTATTTGGTTGGGGCTAATTTGCATAAGAGTTTCCAGATCCATAGTAAACAGGGAAGTGTCAGAACTGTTGGGTATGTAAATAGAGGTAAGTGTTATGGGATCTTTATTTTTAAAATTAATTACAATTATATTAGCTTCAACATGGGAAAGGGTTGGAGTGGTTAATTCATAATGGGGGATATAATTTTTAATTAGTATGGCTGTGCCACCAGCAGCATTTTGGTTAGGGTTTGTTATCTGGCGGTAGCTGTAGTACGCGACATAATTAGCTAGGAAGATTTTCTTTTGTGGTCTCAGGTGAGTTTCCTGCATTAAGATAATGTCTGGGTTATACTTATTTACAAACAGTCTGAATTCGTTTATTTTATTCTTGATCCCATTTGCGTTCCAGTACACAATGCTAAGATTATTGAGATTGAATTAAACTAATGAGTATTGGGAGTTTCTTGGCTATCAAAAGCCATCAATAGTAGTTGTAGTTTGTCTTCTATGGTGTTAGCATATTTCAGTTGTTTAAGGGCTTTGAACAGGTTAGGGTACATATTTACAAGCTTTCTTAGTTCTTTAGTAGCCTCAGCGATGTCTTTAATAAAGCTATCACCAAGGGTTGCTGATAGATTAATTTTATCTGAGCTGTTGTTGTTGTTTACGATGACAGCTGGTTGCTCTCGTGGCGCTCTCTGTTGAGGAGCGTTGCCATTAAAAAGGTCTCCGAAAGTTTTGTTTTCTTGTATATATGCCTGCCTGGAATTTATGTTATTTCTAGTTGTGGAGTAATAGTTTTCGCGTATGTTAGTGTTATTCGGTAATTTGGGGAAGGCTTCACAACCCCTGTAAGATGCAACATGGCCTAATTTTTTGCAGTTAATGCATCTGGGCTCTGCGATTTTTTCTTTGATTGGGCACTGATTTGTGAGGTGCTCTTGATCGCATTTTAGGCAGCGTGGTTTCATCTCGCAGCAATCTGCGGTATGGTGAAAATGGTTACACTTGAAGCATTGGTTTATTGTCCTTCTGCCTCTGAAGGGTTCTACAGTTATTTTCAAGTAATTAATATGTGATATGTCGAAGATGCGTTGGGCTTCATTGCTCCTTCTTAATTCTATGAGGTAGAAGGGATACCTTCCTCTGGCAGCTGCGGCTGCTTCCTTTTATAGGTCTCGGGAGGCGAGGCTAGAAGCCTCTCAACCAATCAGGAACTTTCGAGGCGTATCTCGGTTCCTACTGGGCGAATCGGGAAAATTCTCGAAGTTTCGGGTATAATCTATTTTGGCGCCAAAGTCACCAAATTGGTCGCCAAGTCGCCAAATTTGTCGCCAAGCTCTGGGACCTCCGACGCGCCACCTGGACTCTGGCCCATTCAGATGACTGTAAAACTTTCTTTCTGTTGATGGAACAAACTATGCTGGGAAGCCGAATTGCAGGTTTGTAACAATATAAAATAAACAAATTACATTCTATTAATAATTTAATAAATGCTTCTAAATTTTCCTGATCAAAATTTTTCAGTGAGTTTCATTAAAACATCCTGTATATAAGATGAATCTAAACATATGCGTAGACAGCGGATCAAACAGAAAAGACAGTATCAAAGACAATATCGGAGTGGTGCGTAACGTATCAATGACTGCAGTTACAATCGTGTTTAATAATAACAATTTTTAATTATCTACTCACTTGATGACGCAGACGTATTTGTACATATCACCTTTGCAAGACTCTGATTCACTCCAGTGATACTCATTTTTACGATCAAAAGGACTGGAAGCAGTCACGGGCTTTTCTGTTTCAGTTACACATACATTTTCTCTAAAGGAAAGATCATTAAAATCAAATATTAATAAATAATTTCATAACAATACTAACTAATCATATCAACATTTTTACATGTATTTTAATTATATATGTCCTTAAAGAAAAGTATAGGGTTAATTCGAAAAATTAAACAAATTTCTTATCGGGAAAAGAAAACATTTTGTAAAACTTTGATAAACTAGCTACTATAGGTGATCAGAATATTGACTTTCCAGGTTATTAAACTATTAATATGGAAATCTTTCATTCAAAATTTAAAATTATAATTTGATAAGAAAGAAAGTAATGAATTTAATGGTATAGATTTTCTAGAAATCAATCGGTGTATAAATAAAGAAATGGAATAAAGCCGAAAGTGAAAATTCTACATCAGAATTAATGTCAAAAGAATGCAGTTTTACATTTTAATTTTGGAAGTGTCAAAAGCATGCAAATGAATGATTAAATATAACAATGAAATTAGTTTGAATTTCATCATAACAGTAAAAAAATGTTACAAATAATGTATTAAGTTAATTTTAATAAAGAAAAAAATTGGAGGAATTAAAATTGGCATCAATTTAATTTGCGTGTGTGTATTCTAAGATGGTGTAAAAATATTTTTGTGAAATAATATTTTCGTAGGATATAGCAGAGAAACACCAAAAACTTAATTAATTTTAATTAACTTATATTTTATTAAAGTTTTGGAATTTTTGACGCTGAATTTTCTCTTGTATTGATGGGCAGTGTATCTTATGAAAACGATCAGACACAAGCTTACATAAAAAGAATACAAGCAAACATTAATTCATTATATGATAGATAACGGGTTGGATCGAGAGATTGCCGTTTCTATATTTTCAAAAAATTGCAAATGAGTACCTCGTTGAAAATGATTAAGATTTCAAAAACAGCATCTTTTATATTTTTCAACCTCTACTTAACCTTATTTACAACGCTTTTCTGTTGGAAAAGCAACAACTGAAAAGTGTTATGCAATCATTACTTTTTCATTCCTTTTCCTTTCACTTTAAATATTTTAAACAATTCAATAAAATCTTTAAGAGAAAGATTAATTGTTGTAGAGAAAAATCAAATTGTGCCTAGAACCATCCAGCAATCAAAATCTTAATTAAGTTAAATCTAATATAAAATCTTGCAAATTATCGCATGATAAAATTAAAATCTGTGGCATTGGAGTAGATCTTAAAATAATTTTTTTAGTAAAAAATTATCTCAGTTAGTTCTATTTTGGCGTCATTTAGGATGAAATATGCCATTGTCTCTAGTAATAAGGATGAATGAATCTGCGTGTGTTGGTCCATTATAGGAAGAACCATTTGACCTACAACTACTTAATTTGACATGTTGATGTGTGGAAATTTGTACCAAGGAACAACTTTTTAAAAATTTTAGTTAATTAAAAATTCAGCTGAATTTCGATTTTTTTGTCGCAATAATTACCGAAAATACTATTGCATCAAAATGATTTTTACACCGTCATAAAATTTAAAAAAATTACCTTTTAATGATACGGATTCAATAAACATGGACATTTTCCATAAATTTTAACATTTTTAAACATCCTAGTCACGGTTTATATTGTTACCCTGAAATTCAAACCATTTTCTTCGTTTCAACCAATATTTAATTGCATGATTTTCTTTCATTACTGAAAATTAAGGAAAAAGGATTCTGTTAATATCTGCGCAATTTACAATGTCAATAAAAAAAAGTGGGGTAGCAGTATCCCGAAAATTAGCAGATAGATGAATCGGAAATTACGTCTACAATCGTTAATAGTTATATTTTCAATTAGGTTATGAAGCCATTCGATTGATCTCCATTAAAAAAATTCATGTACACAGTGAATGTATAAGAATATTAAAATAACATGAGTTTTATCTCTGAAATGTATGAAAAAGACGGAATCATGACATAAATGGGCGTAAAGTTATTCTAAGAATTTTGACAAATTAGATACAACCAATACCTACGATAAACTGTGTGGTATTAAATAAAAAGATTTATTATCTTGCCTTTTAAAAAAGTACTTACCCTTCATACCACTTTTTCTGAATTCTTTTTTCACGGTTAAAAGACCTGCCCCACGAAGGAAATCTGAAATAATATCAATTTTTTAAAAGTAAATTTATAGTGAATATTCGGCCATGACACAATTTTAAAGGTTATTTAAAAAAATATGCAACAAAAACAGTTTTTTTAAAAACACATTTTTATTATTGTTCTTAAAAAATAGATTTTTTTTTATCTGTTGATCTGAGAATGAATCCCAGAATGGTCCACCCAAATTTCAAAACACCACTGTTTACTGTGTAAGAGGTGTTTTTGTTTTGATAGACAGACACACAGACAAATAGATACATGTATTTTCTTTTTTATACTATACAAGGACCTTTTTTTTTCCTTCTCCCGTTTTAATACCCGATGCATTATAAATAAAAGACAAGTGTAGATAACAAAATGAATTCGTAATGTACACCGCTTAAAGTGATCATTTGCTTTATATTTTCAAATTATAATATCAAGATCTGATCTTACATTCCTATTACTTATGCATTTTCAATAAAAAATAGATATACTTATTAAGAAAAAGTATACATAAAATGACTTTATAACTAATGACTTTATACATAATCCAAAAACGTAGTTAAACTTTAATGATTTGTTTTATGAAGATATAATAAACTAACCCCTTCTGGTGAGAAGAATAATGGCTATCCAGGCTATTAAACTATTAAAATGAAATACATTTATTTAAAATTTAAATTGTGAATTGAAAAGATAAAAAATTATGAACTTAATGAAATCTTTTTTATAGAAATTACTTAGTCCTTTTGTTACAAATTGCATACACTATAAAGGAAATTCTGACTTTGGAGTTATAGTCACCAAGGAAAACATTTTTTAATTTTGATTTTGACATTAGCAAAATCCCGACATTGAATGATGTGATATAATAATGAAATTAGTTTGTTGAATTTCATCATAAAAGTAAAAAAAAATGTTATAGATCATATATCAAATAAATCTTAATAGAGAAAAACTGGTAGAAATTGAAACTGGTATCAATTAAAACGCTCATTTTTCTGTGTGTTTAAGATTATGTAAAAAAAATTATGAGATAATATTATTATAGGATATTCTCCCAAACTTGGTTAATTTTAATTAACTTATATTTTATTAAAGTTCTGAAATTCTCATATTGACTTTTTTTTCTTGTAATAAAGAGCACTTATGCTAAATTAGATCTAAGATCGGACATAAATTGAATTTTTGTATAAAAATCAACAAGCAAATATCCATCCTTATATGTAAGATAACGCATGTATCGAGGCCACGGTGGCCTGGTGGTAAGGTCTCGGCTTCGGAACCGGAGGGTTTCAGGTTCGAGACCCGATTCCACGTAAGAACCGTCGTGTAAGGGTGTCTGTTGCACGTTAAATCCGTCCTGACCAACCGTCCTCCCGCTGGTGTGGTGTGGAGAGGGGGGTGCCAGCTCAGGTGTCGTCCTCGTCATCTGACCGCGGTTCAAAATTACGAGGTCCGTCCCAAAATAGCCCTAGTGTTGCTTCAAACGGGACATTAATATAACTAAACTAACTAAAACTAAACGCATGGATCGAGAGATTTCTTCACCTGTATTTTCAAAAATGCAAATGAACACTTAGTTATCCAAATGATACTTGAAATAATATCTGTTATTTTTCTCTCCTTAACCGAATTTACAACGTTTTTCGTTGGAAAGACAGCAGTTGATAAGTGTTACTCACCCATTACTTTTTCATTCCATTCTACATATTATTATCAATTCAAAGGAAATTTTAGGTGAAAGATTTTTGACTGATAAATCAATTGTTATCATTAAGAATTAAATTTCGTTTAGAGCAATACGGTAAATTCTTACCACATTAAATTTAATACTGTGTTTCGGGAATTATTCCTTGAAAAATTTAAGGTTGGGGACAACGTAAGAAAGTGTAACATTAAACTCGTTTTTATCAAAACTGTATCAATTATAGCCATCATGCATTATTTAGTGTAAAATATCACACTTTTAATAATAAAGGGAATGTGCGTGTCTGCTTGTATGTGTGTGTGTATCTGTTAGTGCTCAACAGGCTAGACCATTTTATTAACAGCTACCAAATCCGGTACATATACATCTTATATTACGTACCTTGGATGATAGGAATGTACTCCTCGGAGCAATTGTTTTGTTGCTTAGATTTTCAAATGATTAAAAATTAATTTGAATGCTTGGGTTTTTTCCATGTTAAATTTCAAAAATGTACGTGCAAAAAAAATTATATCGTTTCAAGATTAGAAATTTATCTTTTTTTAAAAATAGCCATTTAATAGTCGTGTATAGTTATTTTGAAATATCAGCTCAAGTGTCAGCCTCGTCATCTGACCGGAGTTCAAAATTACGGTCCATCCCAAAATAGCCGTAGTGTTGCTGTAAAACGGCACGTCGATGTAACTAAAATATTTAAAAAAAGTTTTCTTGAATTTTGACATTTAAAAAATATATAATGCCTAATTTCCAACACTAGCTTACATTATTGTCCTTAAAATCAAAACTTTTTAATCATTTCATCGAATATTTCATCTCATGATTTTCATCCTGTGTTAAAAGAAGCTAAAGAAAAACAATTCTGTTTAATATCGGTATAGTTTACAGCACGGATAAAAAAGTGAAATAAAATAGAATAAAATGTAGAAGATTGATGGACATGTAAATTATATTTTAATAGTGTTATTATGTCATGAGATTGGTCTCCATTAAGAGGGTCATACTAACATTGAACAAAGCATACTAAATAACATTATTAAAATTAAAGGAGATTAATGTCTACAATTTAACGGAATTCATGACATTATTGTATCTCAAATTATGTCAAAACGATTTAATTGAAATTCATTGTAACCAACATCTCCGGCGCAACAGTTGGTGTTATAAAACATTATTTGTTATAGTAAAAAAATACTTACTCTTCGAACCAGTTTTTCGGAAATAATGGTTCAGAGGAAAACGGGTTCCTATACAAAGGAAACATGAAATATTATAAATTCTTTTGAGGAAAGTTTAAACAAAACAGTGAATTATGATGTAATTTTGGAGATAATATAAAAATAAATTTAACAAAAACACTTTTTCATTAATGTTCTTAAACATAGATTCAGACCTAATACATCCAGAATGGCCTCCCCTGTAATCTGTTCATATTACTGCTATTAACCATTTAAGAGGAGTTTTTGTGACATAAAGGCGGACAGACAAACAAATAGACACATACGTTTTCTCCTTTAAATATTAATAGGAAGACCACTTTTTTTTCAAGCTCCGATGAAGCATAAATAAAATGCAAGAGTAGAGAACAAAATGAATTTATTATCAAAAGTTATTTACAAAAACGGTTATTTTTGACAAAACCGCCTTGTTGATTCAGACATTTTTCATACTAGGACTAGGTTCCGATTCTTTCTGAATAGAATGCTACTTCAAGTGTGAGATGAGCCATAACGTCCCTTAGAAGTTTCTTAAAAATTTCTTTTAAGAAAAAAATGCGACGCAGGAATGTCTATACATTCAGCCTCCAAACTGATAGTTTTAGTATGCTGGTCAGCCAATTGATTGCTTGGGTTGTCAGTATCTTCAACGTTTTTCGAATGGCTTGATCAATTAGCTGTTAAAGATTTTCTACCATAACCTTGGTAAGACGTTGGGTTCGCATCCCTTGGGTTATGAGTTCGAAATCGTACTCTTGGCCCTAGATGGCGTACTGAAACAAGAGAATCTAAAAATCTTGGCTTAAAATCGCCAACTTTGTCAGCGGGATAGCCTATGACAAGTGCCATAATAAACAAACAACAAAAGATTTTCTACTGATCTAGTTGATCAAATTAGTAATTAGTAATTACTTTTAATTATAAACTATCAATTATGGCTAAATAGAGTTTCTTATAAATATTATTCAACATTGAATGTCTCAAGTTTTGTAATTGCATCTTATAAACTCACGATGGTTCCGATTGTGTAGCGTAATTATCCAGCATAATTATCGTAATTATCTAGTTAATTTCTCCCCGTAGTATATATTTCAATATCTAAGAGATTGGTGATAAAGATTTATTGTTTCTTTCCTTTTTCTTTTCTTTTTTTTCTGCTACTTAGTTGAAGAATTATTTATAATTACTGATGTTTGCACGCTTATATTTTCGTTTTTAAACCATTAATTTATTATCATCTTTCTTGTCCTGCTTTTCGTTCGTGGTGCATAGTTAAAATGCTCAGTTTTTATTAAAACATTTTTTGTAAAGCTTTTGAAATTAATGATAATATTTTTATGTGTTTACGGAATTGATCACTGAAATTTTATACCAATGCTAAAAACTCTGAAAGATAAAATCAATCGAAGCGAAATGGTATTAATCTTTTTTCATTTGTTAGTTGGAAAGGGGAAGTGAATCGAACGGATGCTAACAGTTTCGAAATACCCGAAAATTTCAACACGTTAACTTTCCGGGAACAAAATAAATACTTCCTGGGCTTTATGTATTGTTGACTTACATGTCTCAAATAACTAATCGATTAAATTATATTTGCAGTTCAGTTTTTCTAACATTTGTTATTGAATTTCATTGTCATAAAAATAATGCTACCGAGGGTTACATCAACCAATGAGTTCAAAGAATGTTTAATGCGAGACTTAAATATAATCTGAAAAATATTATTCATCCAACTGAAAAGAGAAAATCTGGAAGAGAACATAATTTATTTCCTTATTCCTATTTCGAAGAGAATAGAACTTCCAAAATGTGAGTCATAATGTGTTGCATCTGTGGTCAGTGGTGGTGCTTAATGAAGAAATTCCAACTCTTGGTGCCTTTAGATATTTTTTTATTAACAATAACAACAGTTTAAAGCTCAGGGTAAATTCCATTACCGCTGGGATCCGTGCCTGTTATGCAAGTCCCCGTTCACGGGGGTGGATGTTTACAAACAGGAAGTAAACAACACCGGGAGCACCATCTATATACAATCCGCAACATAATGAAACTTCCTGTAATGCGAAGGCTGCGGTGGCCTGGTGGTAAGGTATCGGCTTCGGAACCGGAGGGTTTCAGGTTCGAGATCCGATTCCACCGAAGAACCGTTGTGTAAGGGGGTCTGTTGCACATTAAATCCGTTCTGACCAAACGTCCTCCCGCTGGGGTGGAGAGGGGGATGCCAGCTCAGGTGTCATCCTCGTCATCTGACCGCGGTTCAAAATTACGAGGTCCGTCCCAAAATAGTCCTAGTGTTGCTTCAAAAGGGACGTTAATATAACTAAACCAAACTAAACCTGTAATGTGATTCCATTTGTTTGTTTTCCGTTGACTGTTAGAAAGGTCTTTCGATGAATGTTTTAGGCATAATTGGAACCAATTTTAAATTCTAAATTTTTATTAGTGGAAGAGTTTTCTCTTCACTTTCCTCGAATGTTTACACAAAAATCAGAATTTTGTACTTAGCTGTGTTGTAAACCGATTGTGAATTTTTGGGTCATCTCCCTTCGACTGATTGGACATAAAATATGACATGATTCGACAATTCAGATAAAGAATTGAATTTAGAAGTTATGAAACTATTTCAAATCTATCAATAGCTTAGAACACTGATTAGTGGATCTTTCTCGAGGCGATCTAAAATCGTCTACAATAGCGACATTCAAAACTTCATAACTTCCATGGAACTTTTTCCAGTTGAAAATGTTGCTGTGTCAAGAATATTTGAACTAATATGACTGTTAAAATTAAGGCTTAAAAAAACTAAGCGTTTTCTAAATTTTTCAGAAAAACGTTTATTTTCTCAAACATTATAAAATATTTTTTTTATAACTAAAAGCATATTTTATCTCTAATGGTTTAGAAATTAGTTAATCAGGCACGATTAGAATAGACAACTAGCATAACAGAATAACTTTTGAAATGAATAAATATAACAATCAGCAGAGATATAACATTGATTTCAAGACAATTTCATTAGTTAAGTAGTAAAATTATAAAAATGGTTATCTTATTACATAATGTACCAGATTTTGAAATGATGCCAAAGGATATAATGATAGTGAAATCATTATGGAAAGATATTGACTGCGAATTAAATATAATTTATCGTCACTGAATCATATAAATTTTCTTTCTTCCGAAATTTTAGTCTTTTCCTTGACTTACACTAGGAAAAAGGATATGACATCATAGTATGTCATAAGACATGAAATTAAATGTTAGATGATATATAATACCTCACAACCTCATTTATCATGCAGTTGGGACATCCCTTAAATTGATAACTTAATATAATGTTAAGGCTATCTATTATATAAATGATTTATAAGAATTCTTTCACATTTAACAATTCTCTTATAAATTATAATTTCGCTTAATTTGTCTAGAAAAATCTTTAAGATTTTTTAATAATTCTGCAGCTGGTATTTTTGAAAAATTCGTTAATGTAATTTTTGAAACGATTAGTTTTATAGAATTTTGAGGGTGTTTTGGTATATAATAAATTGAATAGGGATCGGCATTGACGATTTTCTACATATATTGTAAAATCTCATAACTAAAAACAAATTCTAAGACTATACAGAAAAAATATCAAATTAAGTGATACATAATCTTAGCACTAGTCTGTAAAAAATCACGAATAAAAGTATTAAACACAGAAGGAAAATTTTATATTTACATTTTTGATAAGTTTTTACGTTAATAGTTTTGTAATATAATAAAATATATTGCAATAGCGTTTTATAAAAAGTTACCGATTACACTGAGTTACTCTGATATATAGTGTTTTCATTTTAGGTTTTCAATATTTTTTGGTGATAGTTTCGGAAAGTTTTACATGAGCCGTTTTTAATCCATTTTAAATATCAAAATATTGTCAATAATGATGTTCAATTTATGGCGTGAAGCCATATAAAATTATTCTATGAAGCTCTTAATCGGAATTTCGAATATTGTTGAAACAAGAAAAGTTTATAATACATTTAACATAAACGAATTTTGCTCTTTTAAACAGTTGAAAATTATCTATCGTAATTTTTTAATGTGAATTAATTTTTGCAATTGCAGGATCATTGCTGTTCAAAACCGTTTATTTTAAACTATAGACTTGGGAATTTTTTTCAGGAAATTTCGGTAGACTTTTCAGGTAAAAGGGCGATTGACTCAGCCTAGCTTATTCATGGATTAAATAAATTTGAACATTTTTATTGACCGATTTATATGGTATTTCTTCATTTATTTTAATTTTATTTTATTTATTTATATATTACCAAAAGAAAATATTCAAGTGTCTGATTTCAGAATTGTTCTAGATCTTTTTCTTCGTTGAAATAATAAAAAAATTGTAAGAACTTGTTACGAATATAATGTGTTTTTTCCAAAGAATTTAATTGGAAATAATTTAATATATTTCAAAGCAGGTTTAATTAAAAGATCGTTATATACCAATTTTAATCTTGCATATCAAACACACTAAAGATATCGATATAAGAAACGTGAAATAAATGCAATAATTAAAACATTGTAAAGTGTTGTTGGAAAATATAATTAAAATATTTTTTTAGAATTTAGTAAAATCGGTGAAAACAATTTTAAAAATTTGGCACAATATCAAAACAAATAATTCAAATTTTAAAAGAATATAAAAGTAATAATTTTATCGAAGCTCTAAAATTATACAGCAGAAACTTAAACATTTAAAAATTTTTTAAAAAAAGTTGCAATTAAATCTTTAAAAGAATTTTCTTAGCAAACAGTTACTACCCAAGTCATAAATACAAATAAAATTTATTTTAACCATTTAAAGCAAATATAATTAAAAAAATGATGAAACTTTTTGTACTTACCTCTGACGCATATTACTATTCCGAAAACCTAAGTCTAAGTCTGCATAAGAAATGGGCTGGGAGTGTACCGTGAAAAAGAATGTTACCATGGTAACTATTAATCCTCTAAAAAATAAAGCAAGCATTTTTTCAAAACCAAGTGTAATAATATGCGAGATCCTACTGTTACAAATTTTCAAAATGAGTTAATGAACATCAGGAAAAATTTGATTCATATTAGTGAAGTGCTGTTCTTTCCTGGCCGGGTTCGCGGTTCCGGTACCATCGATGAAACGACCGGTTCCGGATCCGCTTCGATAACTGAATCCGTGAAATGAATGAGAAAGGAATACTTTCTCATTCATTTCGAATACTTCGCTGTGGCCCTGGTACCGTGAACTCGGTCCGGAGCGAACAACAAATCTCTATCATACATTCCTCAGAATGGAGTGCTTCAGAGGGAATAGGAAAGCAGCAAGTGTCAATTCTTGTTTATTCAACCACCATATTTTGAATAGTTTCCACATGAGGATGGACTTGGCTAAGTATTTGATACTTTTAGAAAGAAGGCAATGCGATTTGGATAAACATCAGATGCGAATTTAGGCCTTTTTTACTTCACTAGGTAGAGGCTGATTTTTAATCATTTTTCAGTTTAGTTTAAAGGTTTGATACATTTTATAATTTAATTTACTTTTATTTATTTTAATTTAACTTTTTGTTTTAGTGACTTTTTAAAAATATATTTGTAGGACTCAGGAATCACTACTATTTAGAATCACGCACATTTAATTACATTTAGGACGGACAATTACATTAACATAAAAGAAATGAACATTAACTAGATTTCGTCGAATACGTCGCAGGATTAATTCACATGTTCCGTCGCGTCTTTCGTTCAGAGACCCGTCTCGTCTCACACGTCTTGACTTTCGTTCAGACCCGTCTCGTCTGTACTCCGTATAACAAGTATCAACACCTGTTGGCCAGCAGATGGCGCTCGACATCAGGCATTCGTCACTACATATATGATTTTATTTATTTTTAAAATACATTGAAAAAAAATGACAAAATAAAAAATAAAAACTCCCGCAAATTTAATTCCTAATTACTAATTAATTTTCTTGCCGACTAATAAAATGATTTGATTACTATAATTGTATTATAACGAAACACTAAACTTTAAAAAAATATGTACTATTAAATATTATTGCTTCACAGAACTTATCAAATACAATATAACATAAGCAGATGAATAATTAATATCCCAATACATTATAAATAAATAATGTTATTTACATTTAATTCTAAAATTTTACATTTTATGGATTGTGCAAATTTATTCATTTGGCATCTATTTTAGTAACATTTTTTTAATTGACCTTATTACGTCTCCCTTCAGCTCAGCAGTTCTACGCCGCTGGCTAATCTACCTAATCGAAAAATCTACCCTTGATAAAGGTAAATGTATAGAAACCGATGGGACTACCTGTTTTGCTCACTGTGATACCAAGTGATTTTTTGTAAGAAATAATATAAGAGTTTTTCGATATTGAACGAGAAAATTATTAAAATTATAAAAAAGCTTGAAAAAAATAGAAAGTTCTGTTCATTGAATTTGGTATATTGTATTGCCTTCGTGTTTCTACGAGCAATTTAATGAATTCACCCGGATTAATGGATAAAATGATATATCTTTAATTTTTAACTAAAAAAAGAGAAACAACACATTTCTCCTCGCCATCATAAAATTCATTATTTAAACTATTTTTTTGTTGATATTGAAAAAAAAAATTAAATTTATTCTCGTATTTATAAATTTTCTGCGTTTATTTTAATTTGTTTTCCTTTTCACACTTGGACAAGCTAATTTTGCAGAACACGTTAAGATTTCTCATTTACAAACAGCCTGAAGTTGCAAATTATTTTGTTGATGGTCTGCTAGTATTCAAATTATTCCTAAATTAAAATTTTAAACCCCTTCCCTTCTCGTTTGATAGCAACCCCACTCTTTTGCGCATTTAAAAATCATGTTTGTGTTCTAATATTTTCTGAAGTTATCACCGAAAAAGGCCAAAATTTCGCTTACTTTTCAAATTAATTAAAATTCTATTGAAAAACTCCTCTGAGAGGCACATTTCTCTTCTCCAAAGTATTTATGTGCCCTGTTTATATAGCTCTAAGTCAAATGGTCAAGTTTGTAGGACTCCAACACACAGAGACGCACGCATTCATCTTTATGAAAAACTAGTCGCCTTTGCAACCAGTTAATATATCGGAATTAATAATAGTTATAATTTTCAATCAAATATGTTCTGTAACTTGATCTTAATAATTTCTTCAGCAAAATATTCTTAAGCTTTAAATCTTGATACTATTTTAGAAAGCTTCTGTTTATTTTACCATGTATTTCTTTTATTTTCTATCACTTTACTCAAAAGGCATAAAAAATAGATACACTTTTCTGTTCAGCCTTTTAGACAATGTAGCTAAATTTCTAATATAAAAAAATTGCAAAATTTGGCATTTTTCTTCATGTTATTAGTATTTTAAATATAAATTTAATTTTTTTACTTCTCAAAATTAAATATATTTCCGCTTGTTTACCTGAAATCTACTTTGAAAATAATAATTTGTGGTGAGAACAGAAATTGAATTTCGCTGTTTAGCGCGTTTCATCATTTTTTTATTTATTTATATCGAGTAATTTGGATTGGAAAACAAATACGAAGCAATATCTGCAACGTTAATAGTGACTTTTATTAAGAACTTTAGCATTCTTCCAGGATAATATTTTTGTATTATTGTTCTCGATAGGTTTAATATTCGCTTAGAATTCATGCGAATGTTTGTATTCTTGTTCAGAAATCTGCTGAAAATATTTTTAAACTGTAGAAAAAATTTATGAATAGTAAATAAATATTATAATAAAAATTGGTATCTTTGAAATTTTTTTAAAATTATAAGTTCAGGAAAAAGATAATTTTTAAACTGTCATGTTTTCGGAAATTAAAATAAACACACGTAAAAAAATCCTTAATTTGTAATCAAAATTCTTATTAAAATTTCAAAAAAAAATCCTCTCAAAGGGCAAATCCTATTCTACCCATAGTATTATGTGACTAGTTTGGTGATTTATGTGAAAAAATCTAGTCCATAAAGCTCCAACACATAGTCACACATACATAGAAATATACATTCATCTATATTAAGTAAAGATTTATTTGCGTTGCTATACTATTTGACAATAGAAATTTCCATTTGCATATTTTATCATCAAGTTCATTTCCAAAATATCTATAAATATTTTCTTTGGATGGAATTTGTATGCTATTTAACATAAAGTGAGGCATACCGCTCTAAAAAATGTGCTAATAAAATGTATGAATGAAATGCAAACCCAAGTATTAAACAATAAATGATAAATCAGTGGAATTTTTAAATAAAAAATATCGAAAAAACACCATAAAATATTTTCTTTATTAATGATTTGATTTATGTTCACTGAAACTTGAATATTTGCAATTAAAAATAAACTTACAGTTCTATAAAGAAGAAAACAGACACATAAAATTATTTAGCATTTGTTTTATTCACTGAAAAATTAACAAAAATATGATAACTTAATTTTTCAATTAAAATAAGTGAAATTTATTTTCCTGTTTTTTAAACATATTTTCAAAGCATCCGCATCCTCTTTCATAAGTTCAGTAAAATTCAATAGCAGTGCAGTTCAAGGATTGGATCCTGAAATTGGAAGAAACGACAAATAAAAAATTTTTACAAAAGAATATCAATAAAGTAACGAAAAAAAAATTGGCAGTTGAAAATTAAAACTATTTTAAAATTTTAAAGCTTTTTTAAACAGTAACTAAATACATAAATTTTAAAGAAGACCTTATTAATATCTTCACTTGCAATAACTTGATTAGCACGCGGCCTTTATTGTGCAGCAATTCTTGAATTTATGACATTTAAATTTGTAAATAAATTGAAAGTAGCCATTAATATAATAGTCAGATATAACTTGAACTCGTTTAACTATATCAGGAATCCTTTACGTTTTTATTCAGATTGAAATAGTAATAAATTTAATAAAAAGAAAGAAAAAAGGAAGAAAGAAAAATAAAAATAAAGAATAAAATAAATAAAAATAAAATTAGAAGTTTAGACAAATTCTTAAGTCAAGAAATTACAGCTGTCCTTTTCCATTCCTAGCTTTCTTTTTTCAGACTTCCTCTCAAAAGTTACAATATAATGAATACGCACTTAAATCAAAATATAAAATAAATCAGCTGCAATAGTCACTTTGAAACTTTCTCGCATTCTTCCAAATAAGTATATTTTCCTTCACCAACCAACATAAAAATCTTACTGATTAAACATAATAGATCTTAAACAAGGCCAAATTATATGCATCTAGGTTTTTTTTTTTTTTTTTTTTTTTTTGTATTTTGTAGCTTTTGTGCTCACTTGTTCTCAGACTCATAACTTTTTTTATTTAGAAATGTAGCAGTTGCATTGCTCTTAACCAATAGACTTCCAGACAATTCAAATTCTGTCTCCTTGCCGGGACGTCGTCGGAGCCAGAGGGGGAGGATGTAGCAGTTGCATTACTCTTGTCTTCTCTTTTGGATACTAGATGGCGATGCCTGATTAGGCCATCCCATATGTCATCCCATAGTGCATTGCGATTGTAATTAGAATGAGATGTGATGCTGAACTGTGAAGCCGCGCGCATGAATGTCTTGCCTTTGTGTTAGTGTATGTTTAAGTGTGTGAATGTGATTATTAAAGAAATGTTCCTAAAAACATTTGTCTTGTTACTTCCTGCACAGATCATAATAATCTACATACCACCACATTGGCGCCCAACGAAAAAGAATTTCTGATGAAACGGAAGTGAAGTCGTCCCGACGATCACAAGAAAATTTTCCCGCCACTACAGAAATGAATATTGTTCAAAATTTAATATTTATCAAATTTTATCCATCTACTTTTAAACACGCTAACTTAGGCTAACTTAAATGTTAGCATGTTCACGGATAGCCAGACATAATTCCCAAATAGGCTTCAGGAAGATCTGAAACGTGGAGATTCGTCAAAAGCTCAAGTTTCGAATTTTTTGACGATTATACTACTTTTTTTTTGCATATGTCGTACACGATTAAGTGAAATTGAAATTAATCTAGTTTAAATTAAATGATAAATTCCATATTCTTATTTGGTTTATTAATATAAATATTGCATACCATTTTCTAATATTTTTTTTTGCTGTGAATCATTTTAAGAATATACAAATATTGAAAATAAACTTGTTTAACAGCCAAATAAAAATATGCAGTGGAACGTATCTATTTTAACTAAAATGTGCATCTATACTAAAACTTTTATAAGGATGAATTAGCATAAAATGGTTTCCAGAAAGAATATTTGTCTCATTTTGATGCGCAGTTTTGAATAAATGCATATTCGAATGGCAATGACTAAGCATGCATTCTATTGTGAAACAGATTATATTTGCTGATTTTACACATATTTATAATTCTTGATCCCTCTCGAATGTTCTTAGAGCTGTCACCATAATTTATTTCTATGAGTGTTTTCACGACTTCTCTGTAACTCTTTAATCATACTTTTACAATTACAATTTTGATTTACAAAAAAAAAATTATGAATTATTTTGTCTCTATAGGCAACAAACACTTGTTGTCAATAACAAAATTTCATTTACCATAGTATAATGAATGCACTGGACATTTTTTTTTTTTTTTGAGAGAGAGAGAGATAAAATATTTGCATTCTTATTGCACTATTCGCTTCAGTATTCCGAAACTACCGTTTTTTGACGATTATACCTTGCCAGAGGGTGACAGTCGGAAGGTTGAACACATTTCTGGAATTCTACGTCACTCTTTTACCTTGATTTCTGCTTCATTACATACTTTTTCTTTCAGTTTTTTTTTCCACGTGTGTTTGAGTATCGTAATGTTTTTAACCGTATTATTTTATTTTAAATCAAATTTCCGTATTGATTGCTTATATGGCTAATTCAAGCGACAAAAAAAATCTTTCAGGAGTGGGCCAAGGGATATTTTACGTTGTTAATCTGAAAATATTATTAAAAAAATCTAATAACAATATAAAAAAGGTTTTATTATAAAAAGCTGAATCAAAAAATGTTAAGAACATAAATCTTCCATTTATTCATCATAATTTAATGTATACGCATCTTACAGTAAGGAAAAATTGCTCTATTGTATTCTATTGGGAATTTCAAGCTCTTTCTGAAAATATTACGAGTTATGCACAGTTTTTAAGCCTCCTAAGTTCGTGCATAATCCGAGCTCACCTTATTATGAAATACAAACATATCCTCCTTCCATCTTTCTTCTCACCCCAATTTTGACTAAATAAACGCATCCTGACTCATGCGCAAACGCGTGGAGGGTCTTCGAATCCGAGAACGAACAGTAATTCTAAACAGCTGGGCACTAGGGAAATTCACAGTATGGTAGAAATATCTCTAAAATTTAAATGCATATTTATTCAAAAAGAAAGGGTTGATATATTCAGTATACAGCTTTGTTTCTGCCATTTCCCGATTGATGGCTTCAGAGGTAAGTACTGATCAAAATAAGCAAATCAAAAATGTCACATAGTAAATTTGAGCATATGTTAATATAAAGACAGCGCCATAATAGTGAATTTATGTTTGCCTCATAAATTTATTTTCATTCGAAGCTGTCAGTTTTCGAGCTAAATTCTCATCAATTGGAAGAAGTTTAGTTTTTCCAGTTCCATCTGAAGAAAACTGCAGCTGAGGGGCACCGAATGCTTTCATGTACTTAAGATGAGTCTGTTCTTACAGAAAGGACACGCCATGATTTGCTTCAACACTTCAAACCATGTGTTCAAGTTGTCAGGGTCATGATTTTTATTTGCAGTTTGTATTTGACTAATTCGGTGGGATATATTATGGTAAAACCATTACAAGGGATCTTATTGAATGCAATACGACAAATATTAAACTCGGAAGAGCCAAGCATTGAAGGGGAACCGATGACAGTACTTAAAGAGTGTGACAAATTTATCCTCCAACATAACAACGCTCGCCACATATCACAAGGCGGTACAGGTATGCTTGTAAACACTTAAATGGGGAAATCATACCTAGCACACTGTATTTCCCAGACCTTACTCCTTTTAACTACTATTTGTTTCGACTGAGGGCACACAACCTATCAATATTTTTGCTCTTATGAAGTTCAAAAACAGATTCATCCGTGGATATCCTCAAGAGACACATAGTTTTGCAGAGATCGTATTCGGGTATTGCCAAAAAGATGGGAGAAAATAACCACCGACAGAGAGTACTTTCAGTCATGAAGGGTAATCATTTTTTTTAAAAAAAAAAGCTTCACATTCTGGAAAAAAAATGGCGGAAGTAAAATTATACATCTAATAAAGTATTTATTTCTAATGAACAACAGAATGTACAGACACATGCGATACATCACTGAACAGAAGAAAGTTCAAAGTTTTATTTTTTATATTCAATATGAGTTCCATTTGTTTTGCGACAGATGTCAAATCGAAAGTTCATTTCTTATCTGAAATCAAATAACTGGCCCAGAGCTTCTCACAACACTATATTTAGTTCCTGCAGATCTTAAAAAGTAACAGACAGATGTTTTAAGCATGTATCATATCATTTGTTGTGAAATATTAAGCTTTCTGTTTCCTGTACTTGTGACTTTCTGAGGTAACCTTCGAATGAAGTTTCAATATGCTTCAAACTTTTATTTGAAATACTTTGTGCTTTCATTTGTATAAGTTCATTTGCCCCTCAGTGGCTCACCTACTATAGGTGAGTACGGGTGTCCCAATCCCGAGGTACCCAGGGATCTTTACTCCCTTTATGTTTACTCTCCCCTCCGTCTTCTGCTTTTAGCTGTCGTTCTTCTTTCCCTCGAGGGTAGGCGAGGGAGCTCTTCATGAGAAGCTGTCTCTGTTCTGTTTGCTTCCTGCTTCTCATGGACAGCAAATACCCCCACGTGTTTGCCGTGCGTGGCGACCCATTAGACGGATGGTGCACTGTGGTCCCCGGTGTATCAATCGGTTGGTACCTAGTCACCTGAGTGGCTAGTCTGCTAGGGATCAAGCGAAGGGGTTACTCCTTGGGCTTGGCGTTAAGGGTGGTCACTGTCCCCGGGGGTAACTCCCAGCGTATAGGTTCCGGTCAGCACTAAGGTAAGCGCCGAGGCTGGGAATATCTAGAGCCGGTGGCTGCCTTCCCTTGTTGGGCTCCATGGTGGGCGGTGCCGTCGAGCCCGAATCCCCATCAATGTCGTATGGGCAAAAAAAAAAAAAAAAAAAAAAAAAAAAACCAACACCTTTTTCAACCAAAAAATTAACCATTTTCCAGCTTTCTTTCTAATTCAAAGAGTATCTGATGCAAAAGAGTCTTTTCATAATGTGTCCCCATTTCTTGTTGAAAAAGCCATTTCTGGTAGTGTTGGTGAAGTTAAATCCACAAAGAAGCTTCGATCTGGCGATTTGCTAGTTGAAGTTGGATCCTCCAAACAATCCAAACAAATTGCTAACCTGAAACATCTGTCTACAATTCCGATTCAAGTTAGTCCCCACCCGACATTAAACTCCTCCAAGGGAGTTATATCCTGCGGAGAGCTATTAAATGTTTCTGTTGAAGATATAACTAAAGATTTAAAAAATCAGGGAGTGACCCATGTACGGCGTATTTCTATACGAAGGAATGGCCAGTTCCTGGACACAAAACATTTAGTATTGACATTTGATTCTCCTAAATTACCTGAGCATATAAACGCCGGATATATGCTCCTTTCTGTCCGAGAATATATTCCAAACCCATTGCGTTGTTTCAAGTGCAAACGCTTCGGGCATTCAAAAACTTCTTGCCGCGGGACTCTAACACGAGTCCGTCGTGCAGAGTCAGACCATGACAGTACTAACTGCACTGCCGAAGAGAAGTGTGTGAATTGCAAAGACCAACACACTTCTTTTTCCCGAAACTGTCTTGCTTGGAAACAAGAGAAAGAAATAATTTCAACTAAGATCAAAAATAAAATTTCTTATCAGGAAGCTCGCAAACTCATAAAATCGAAAACGCCTTCAGCTGGAATAAACTACGCTTTTGCAGTTAAAAAAATGTCGGCTACCATATCCACTCAGTGGGATCTGAATGATCTATCTTCTGTTAAGATTTTAAAACCATTAGAATCTACTCTAAGAGCTGCTATTCCAGTTAACTTGCCCAATCCTTCGCCTGTGTCGGTTGCACCAATCAGTGACAATGCTTCAGCTTCCCCGGATTGAACTGGTTTTCAACTAGTGACACACACTAAAAAGTTTAAAAAGGTCTCACCTGCGGAAACAAAATCTTTAACCAATGCTGAAAAAATTTCAAAATTTTACTCTACCTCACCTCACCAAATTCCCACCACTGTTGCATCGCAAATTGCGCCAACTGTAAAACCCAAATTGTGTAATAAGCCAATTAAGGCTGAAATAAAATTACCTTCTTCTGATTCGGCGCTACAATCCATAGATAATCTTCCTTTAAAAGGAACAAATCTACAACAGTCTAGTGAATCTGATGCTGATGCCGAAATGAGCTCTTACACTGCATCAGATGGGGACATGTTGGAATATCGTATGTCTGAGGACTTAGAAGACCCGCCAGAAACTATAAGTCCTCCTCCCTCGATTAAATATAAAAAAGAAAAGAACAAATACCTTATTCCTACGAAATATAAGAACTCGTATTGAACTTGCATCTTACTTTTTATGTCTTTTCGATGCTGTTTTTTGCTTTTAACCTTAGAAGATATACATCTTGAAATTCTATTATATTTGCTTTTGTATATGTGTGTAATATTTATGTATATATTTATATATATACATGTGTGTGTATATATTGCATTTTATCTATATGTTTGCATCTCTAATGATATTTTAATTTTTCCAACATTGTTTCTTAAACGTATTTTGTATAGTTTTTTTAAATTTACCTTGACAATTTCTCTATTAGAATCAGATATGAAAAAAGTTTTTTTTTAATTTCCCTATATTTCAATTTCGCTGTAATTTCAAAATGTTTTTAGAATTTTAACTTTTTATAGTACAATACCATATGTTTTAAACCACGATCCTGTTTATCCACCATAAGTTTGGCGCAGTATGGCCAAATTTGGCTGTTGCACCAGTAAAACTCACTCAACCAACCAACGTATAAGTTCATTTGTATAAGTTTTCCATTTGTATACGTAATCATTTCCTACAAATTTCTTGATCCATCTGTAAATCTGTTTATGATTTGGCAGGTCCTTGTTTAACTTAAAACGAAATATACGATACATTGCAACACTGAATTTATTCTTTGTATACTGTGACACACAAAACGCATGTTTTCAGACATCATCATTTTCTTGTAAATTAAAATCAGGGCTGCTTTTACTGGGACTATCCAAAAGCAAAAAATGAAACTCTGAACTCTCTCTGTCCAACTATCAATCAAATGTAACCCTGCCTATTATTATTCAATAGAATTATTTTAAAAAAATCTGATCCTTCTTTTTGATTAACTCTATATAACATTTCGATTTTGATTTATCAGAATAAATTTTTAGCCAACAGAAAATATAATACAAATAAAACTATAAACTGCTGTGAAAGCATTACCTTGGACACACCCTGGACTTCCGTCATTTGTTCGAACATATCCAGGACAACATTCATAAGTCTTGACTGTTTGTTTCGTCACGCCATTATCTCTAGTTCTACAAAAAATATATATAATTATTCATTCATTTCAAAATTTATAGGCTTCTTCATACTAAATGTCCAAAAAGTGTTTTTTCAAATTAAAAATTTATTAAATGACAATAAACTAATATATTCAGTTTCGATTTTATTATCTATACTTATATAAAGCTCAATGTGTGTGTGTGTGTTGGCGCTCTACAGGCCAGACCGTTTGACTTACAGCTACTAAATTTGGTACATGTATACCTTGGAGGTCGGGAATGTGCACCTGGGGTTCCTTTTTTTGAATTTTTAGTTAGAATTTTAATTATTAATTAAAAACTAACTTTCCCGCCAAAAAATCTTTTCATTTTCCCCACCACCAAATGAGTAAGGCTTCAGTTTTTTCCCCCAACAGTAATGAGGCTAGGCTTATCATTTTGCGGCCGATTATTTCAAACGATTCTGTTTATTTTCTTAATGTTTGAGGCATTTAAAATTGAAAATTGTTAATTAATCGATCTTTCAGATTCCTTCTGAAGCACTTTTGAATTAAAATAAAACAGAATAAAGGAAATAAAAAAATTCTAATCTGCATAGCGTTACTCCAACTGGCGTAGAGAAATTCACGCATTTGCGTTACCATAACTGGCGTTAAAAATTAACGAATGCGCATTGTGTTCTGATTGTTGACAAGTATTTTCAAAGGATGCGGAGTTGATTTAAATTATTTTTAGGTGAGTTGTATGCTTTTGTAATTAAATTGTATTTACGTTAGTTATATATATATATTATTCTGTTTATTTTCTTAGTGTTTGATGCATTGAAATTAAACATTGTTAATTAATCTATCTGCTCATGATGAATCTGAGAAAATGTTGTTGAGAAATTCTTGAGATATTACATAAATTAAGAAATATATTCTTTAGTGCCCATAAAGTTTAAACGCTCAGTGACTCTGTTTTCAGTAATCATATTATAAAAAAATGCTTTGTTTCAGTAAAAAGTATTATTATATTAATTGCAGATTAATCCTTTCCACTTTAATTTAAAGCATAAATTCTACGGGAGCTAACAGAAAACAAGATTGATACATATTACGTTATAACTGTAGGCCTTTATAATATTATGAGTAAATTATATGACTATCAAAATTTGAAGTTTTAAAATATTTTGATGAAGAAGCTATTAAAGTAGGAATTGCATAAAATATCTAATTATTAAAATTTTAACAAACATTAAGATTGGCGAACAGAGCTGGCCGCCAAAGGCGGCTGGTACTTAATAAAGAAAATGTAAAAAAAATTGACAGTGTTGAGAACATTTCAATGTGCATGCAAATCTCTTCAGACAATATATCGTTAACATATGAGTCAGTAACTCAGTCAGGATCAACAAAATATTGGAGAATTGATACATCGTTATGATTTTGAATTAAAAAAAATTCAGATTCCATTCGGTCCGAAATTTACGCTATATCTGCTTTATAGATATATATTTACAACTTGCAGGGTGTCCAAAAAATAACTGATGGATTTTGAAAAACAATTTTAAAAAAATACGGAATGCGATAGAAATGTATCGTTTGAAGCCTTAGTTTGGGAAATCAGGGAATTTTATCCCAACAAATTCCAAACTTCGTTAGTATTGCCACTGATAGGAGACGCTGCAGGCGATTTGCATCAGATATAGTCAAACCGAAGTACTGGAAATCGCCATTCTGTAACAGATCTTTACCTCTAACTATGCCCTTCTGTGGCTGCAAATGGGGTTAAGATTGAAAACCCCATTGTTTCATTTTTTGGAACAGTTCTTGCAACATTTTTATACCGATTTTTATTTTCTCCTACTTTGAGGCGTCATCTATCAGTAGAAATGTTAACTAAATTTGCAATGTCGTGAGATAAAATTCCTTGATTTCTCAAGTGTAAGGCCGCAAACGGTATATTTCTATCGCAATTCCTCTTTTTTAAAATTAATTTTCAAAATCCATCAATCATTTTCTTGAGACACCCGGTAGCTATTCCTGAAAAGAAACACCGTATTGAAACAAGCATGTTCACTGTTCGTTCAGTATTCATTTCACTTAAAAATACTTGCAAAATATATTGAATTAATAAACCCGGAAAGGTATATATCTGAGATATTTTTTAACGATTTTTAGATGTGCAAAGGACTTTCAAGGGACTCTGTTTATATATCATCTAATCTCTGCCAGAAAAATCTTACACGCTTCTGTACATGTGCCAGGAAATGTTGATTTCACCTAAATAGAGGTGAGATTGAATATGAAAGAGGGGCTCGCCTTTATTTATTTAAAATGCAGTAAAATTTGGTTATTAGAATAATTAAATGGCGTAGAAATTTTGAATAATCTGCAAAATCAACCTAATTAAATGAAGAATAAATAAGCAAGATTCGAATGAAAATAATGGTACAGTTCCAAGTATGGATTAGACACACTTCTTTGGTTAAGATTTGAATATCAAGTAAATGTATTAAAATCCGAACTCGACATTTATGGCATAATGTTATAATGAGCTAGATCAATTTACGAAAGATAATTAATGTTTATAAATTAGACACTCGTGCATATCAGTTAAAATTTATAACCTAATTTCAATCACGAATATTTCTCAATATTGTTCCTATAGAAGAAAATGTTTTAATTAAAGGTTTCCTCGATTAAATGCTGCGAACTTCTCCGCTCGCGTTATATTAAAACAATGCCACTAAGTGATCAAAAATCTTCCATCGGCCTGAGTTGAAATATTTGAAATTTGACATAATTAACATAGTATAATTGAGGAGCACTAACTAATAAAAAGGTTAAATAAATTTGGAAATCGACGGATAAAATGTTTTTAAGGATTATAATTGAAATGAATTGTTTTTAGTAATTAAACTTAGTAGTTTTTAATAATTAAATTTTTTTTAACTTACCTGATGACGCAGACGTATTTATACATATCACCTTTGCAAGTCTGTGACACATCTCTAGAATTTTCATTCAAACCTTCAAACGGATCAGGGCCAGTCAGAGGTTCTTCCCTTTCTGATACACACACATTTTCTCTAAAGAAAAGATGTATTATTTATCAATGAGCATTAATAAATAACTTTATAACAATACAATATGTTTACATGTGATTTAAAGTTACTGATACGATTTATTGCAAGATAATGTGATTTTAAATCTTATTTTCTTTTGTGGGGTTCAGTTCAGTTCAGTTATATTTATACCCCTAATTAAAGCAGGACTAGGGCTATTTTGGAATGGACCTCGTGGTCAAATGGCGAGGACGATACTTGAGACGGCACCCTTTCCCCAAACTTCAACATCACACCAGCCCAGCAGGAGGATGGATGGCCCCGACGGATTTAACGTGCACCAGACTCGCCTACACGACGGCTCTTTGGTAGAATTAGGTCTCGAATCTGGAACCTCCAGGCTTCGAAGCCTATACCTTACCGTCAGGCCACCGCAGAATAATGGTAACTACTTTTTAATTTTTTAATAAATGTAATTAAAATTTTAAACTAATTTAACCTTATTCCAGCAATAGATTACACTATTGCCCTGAAATTCAAATAGTTTTTATTGTTTCATCAAATATTCTATAGCGTGATTTTTAAAAATTATGGAAAAAGTATTCAGTTTAATATATGTGTAGTTTATAAAAAAATATAAAGTGAATTTAGAAAACGGATGAATTAGACAATTATGTTTTTAATAGCGATATGACATTAGGAGATTATTCTCCATTAGGCAGGTTCATGTACACAATGAATAGAACATATGTAAGGTATTAAAATGAAACGGCTTTAATCTCCGCCAAATCAGCTTGTTAAAAAACGCAATTAATATTAAATTAAATATACACTGTCAGCATAATAAAAAATACTTACCCTTCATACCAGTTTTGTGGGATTCTTATATCAGGGACAAAATGCCACATCCACGGTGGAAACCTGAAAAATTATAAATTTTTCTGGGCTAAATATAAAATGAATATTGAAATATGACACTGTTTTAGAGATAATTAAAAAATATGTTTAACAAAAGTAGTTTTTAAAACTAATTTCTAATCTCTAATTTTTTAATCCATTGACCTAGCGCAATAGTTATCTTGATTTAATATTGCCTCCTGGAATGGCAAGTGATAAATTTTATATCACTACTATATAGGATTGGACTGATATCAGGTTTTGCTTTACCAGGTATAGTAGATAGTATCTGATATTTTTATACCTCATCCAGCCAATCACAGATTCTTTTTCCGTTTGAATGAAAGCTGGAACTCGGTGGGTATCAATTCTTTCACGTCCACCGACATTGAAATTTCATATTGATGCAAATATGATTCCACGGTCAGATTTCACGTCTTCAGAATAGAAATTGATAACGATGTGCCAGTGACCTAGGTTTTAACAATGGTTGACGGTTGGATGATAAGAGGCAAGGAAGGGTTTTATTGGTACAGTACTATAGAAGATGACCGAAACTCTTGTATAGCATATGCACCACTATACGGTGTAAAGGGTAGATTCCTTGATTTCGAATTAGACTCAATTATGGGGAGTGTTCTCCTCTTGATTTTCTAGTATATATGTAATAATCTCTAATTAAATTCTGAAGATAATTTCCTAATCACTCGAGCTTCATCTTATCTAAATTGTGCTTTTTTCCCTTAGTGATCAAAATACGGTATCCGTAAATTCCCCTCTAAATTATATAATTTCAAAATGTCAAAATGCTTTCCACGCTTCCTCTTTTCCTACTCTCTGCCTTCTTAGTTGGAATGTTGTGTTGATGTGGTCTGGCTTTGATAAAAATGTCTGATAATAGTTAAAAATTAAACGACATCCTTAAATCACGAGGAGCAAAAATTGTTAAAGAACTCCAGGCCTGTTTTTTCAAACAATGTTTTATACACATACACGATTTAGTTTATATATATACATAACATAACTTTGCATATGCGTGGCCGAAAAGAAGAAACTTTTGAAATTTGAACGATTTATTTTACTCCGGGAGGCGTATCTTTTTTTTTAAACAAAGAAACAACGATGATTAAAAGACAACTTTTAACATCGCGATCTAAGAGCAAAGTGACAAAAAGTTTTCCCTTCAGAGAATTTACTATGGTAGGGATAGGTAGGGATTTTTTTTGGTACGTGTAGATTTAGGAATTAGAAGCTTAGGTATCTTTAAAAAATGTTGTAAGTGCTAGGGATTTTAATCTCCTTGCCAGGAGCGTGAGAAAATGCTAAAATCATCAGTTTCCTATAGTGCTTGTTAAAAATAATTAAATAAAAAGTGGGAGTTGGATCAGGAAATAAGCGAATTTTTTTAGAATGAAGTTAACATGGGGTAAATTAGGATAAAACTAGGAAATTAATTAAGATTTAAATTATGTGAAGAGGTATCATTACCTATATATAACGGTTTGATCTACGTTTACGCTCGCAATATAAGAAACTGATTCGAGAACATAATCTGAAAACTTCGTCTCTTTATTGATTGACTTAAACTTTGATGGTAGATCTACAATTTTGATGTCATGACCATATGCCAAATGTCATTTACTCTCATGTGGTGCTTTTGATTTATCGTGTTCATTAAAAAGGAAAAAAAAACATCGAAAGAAAATGACATATTTAATCCAGATTATGATTCAGATATGCAATACCATTAATAAAATGAAATGCCAAATGTCATCCATTTAGTTTCTTGGATTTTTAAATTACAGTATCCATGTGTTCACGGATAGACAGGAATATGGCCCTAAGTACAAAAATGAGCTAAAAAAAACTCCAAAACATGGAAACTCGTTGAAATTTCGCCATTGAACCTTTTGTCGATTTCGATACTTTGTGAACAAACGTTGAAACTGTGCATGCGAAAAAGCATGAATCATTAAGTGTTATTATGACCTTCTCTAAAGGCAATATTTGCTTTTAGTCTCTTTTATCTCACAAAATCCAACAAATCATACATCGCAAAAAAGTAGTGAAGTAGCAAAAACATTTTATGTTAAATTACTTTTATATAACAACTCATTTTTAAATGTGTATCTTATTCAATGTCATCATAATATCTGAAGGACTAGTCTTGAATGCAGGTTTGATGAAAATTTGTTATAAAAGCTAATATAGAAGATTTCCCCATTTTGTTTGTTTCGCTCGGATATTTGCAGCACTTGCTGTGATGGGAATTCTTTTGTTCAAGTTTTTATTCATCTATTCAAGAAATGACAACAGAGGTTAAAACAAACAAATCCGTTACTCAGAAATTCATAAAAGAAAGCTATTAAGAAAAAGACTGTTGGAAACTCGTGTTTGATATGAGTGTACACGGATATCTGTTTGTGTTAAATGGCAGAGTTTAATTCTTATTTTAAATGGTTTTCATAAACGATAAGCCGAAACTTCATTGACTAAATCCATTAATTATTGCGAACTGCCATGATTCCAGAACCATTTGGAAAAGGGGGATTATTTAGAAGAAAAGTGTTAAATAATTGTTGAAAAATTCATCTTTTTGTTATCGGTATACAAATGTGCCAAATAATTTTGAGCTTCTAAGACAGTATAAGGGTTTCCAAAGGGGCGACAAGGCCTTGAATGTATATAACTTTCCACAATGTGCAATACATTTTTAGAAGGATTTTAATAAAGAGCACTTTGAAATTCTAATCCTTGATCATCTAGGAATATCATACGCGCGCAGTGCTTTGGTAATAATGTCTCGGTTTCAAGAAAGAGGTCCCTTCGAACCACCTACCAAGCACGTCTCGCGCACGTTGAATTCGCCGGAACCAAATGTCCTTCCTAGTGGGGTCCGAGGTATGCAAAGTGAGAGTGCCAACTCAATTGCCATCCTAGTCACCTGGCTGGGGAGCAAAAGTGCGAAATCCGCCACGAAATCGTTCTAGTGTTGCTTTAAGGCGAGATATTAATATAACTAAACAAAGTTAAACTCTGAGAAACCATAGGTAAACTCTACATTGGTAGGCCTTTACTCTGTAAGTAGTGCAAATGCTGTTAAATTTAAAATTTTTCCTATATGGATGGATTAGGATTCCAGATTTCACTCACTTAATGGAGCAAAATAATCTTCACTGCACTTAATTTTATTCCTCAGTCTCTAAAGTTTCAATCAATAAACGGTGAATAGATTTATTATTATGGAGTAGTAACAAAAATAGGTAACCTACCAGCTGATCAAAAAACAAAATGTATGAACAACTTGAAAAAATCTAGTAATGATTTTTCCTATTTTCTCACCTGATTTTCCGTTTTAAAAGAAAATTTTGAAATTTTTCTCTGCAGGAATCAGAGGGTTAAAAACAGTAATTCTCCGTATACAAATAATTGATATCACTGTTTGTACATCATGACCCATTCCAAGCGTCGTTATAATTTATAATTTAAGAAGTCTGGCACTAAGTTATTCAACCGGATAGTAGTTATTAGATAAGGTACTGATGGTGTAAATTTAGAATTAATTCTCTCTCTGTGTGTGTTATTTAGTTGAAATTTTATTGTTGTTTTCCTGAAGTTTACATTGCGTATTTTTTCAGTTTTAGACTGTTTATTTACGACAATCCTTATTTTAACCCTGTTCGTTTTTTTTTATCTTGTTTTCCCGTGGTTTTCGCTCATGGCGCGTAACTCACGATCGTCGCTAAAATTCTTTGAAAGGATTTTGAAACAAATGATGACCTTATGTGTTTACAGAATTGATCACAGAATTTTTAAAGCAATGTTAAAAATTCTGAAATATATAATAAATTGAAACGAAAGCTTATTAATCAGTATTTTTATTTTACTGAAAATGAAGAATGAGTACGAATGAATGCTAACAGTTTCGAAATACCTGTGAACAGTTAAATTTCAACACGTTAACTTTCCAAGAATAAAATGAATACTTCGTGGGATTTACTTATTATGGATTTACATTGCACAAATATTCCAACGATTAAATTATACTTGCGTTTCAGATTTTAACGGAATCCTGTAGTTATTATTGAACTTCATGATGAACAAATTCTAAAGAACAAATAAAGTTACCGAAGGTTATAGCAAATGGCACGTGCTGTACATGACATCAAACAATAAAGAATGAACAGAACAATTATTAAATATACAGTGAAAACTATTATTCATTCGATTAAAAAGAAAAAAAAATATATACACACAAAGAGAAAATAATTTTATTGTTGCTTTGAAGATATAGAATCAGCAATTACCAAAATGTGAGTCATAATGAAACATCCGGTGATGTGATTCTTTTTATTTTGTTTCCGCTGATTGTTTGAAAGACCTTTAAAGAAAGCAATTGGAATTGACTTTAACTTACAAATTTTAATCAGTGGTAGAGTTCTCTTCGAGTTTCCTCGTATATTTACACAAATATCAATTTTTGTGTTTCATTTTGTAGTATAATGGTGAAAGTTAAGTATACATTTTTGGATATCATCGCTTCTATCGCTTGGATCCTTTGGCAGGATTCTAGAAGTTATAAGAATTTAGATTAGAGATTATAAAGTCTTGGATTTTTTTTATTTTAGATCAATCAACGATCTCATCGATTGATTGTGATATATTGATAGATGGATCATCTTCAGCGTAGATATTGAAATGATCTAAAAAGAGATATTCAAAGCTTCATAACTCGGTCATTTTTAGTCTCAGAGGTTTGAAACATTTTTTTTTTGTTTAAAATGTTTATACATCAAAAATATTTTACAAAATATTACTAAAAGGGTTGGAAGTTTATATAATAAAATAAGACTTCATTTTTTTCAACAGCGCATTAGCTATCATAAACACTATAAAATATAAATTTTAAAGACATATAAAGCATTTTTTTATGTTGAGTCAGGAATAGAGCAGATAATTTGTATCTTTATTAATAATAAAGGAGATTTTCAGTGTGGTAGCGTTCTACAGGACAATTAACTGATTAATTACAATTAACTGATAAATTTGAGCTGTTCCAAAGAACAACTTTGATTAAAAGAACCTTTTTGATCTAGACCAATGGAATCTGGCACAGATATACTTTGTCAGCTGAAAATGTGCACCTCGGAACTTTTATTTAAAATTTTTTTAATTTATTATAAGGTAAGGGGGGATTATGGCTTTGCACGCGAACATTTCTAAACATATTTTTGCAAAATTTAAAAATTTTTTATTTGATGATAAAATTTTAAATGTTGTGCAAATTTTTCCTGAATTTTTGATATTTTTGCATTATTGTCAACAATTAATATTAATGTTGTACTAAATTCAATTTTTTATATTCTTTCATTAAATACTTAATCGCATGATTTTCTTTCATTGTTGAAAATTAAAGAAGAAGGAATATGTTAAAAATCTGAGTAGTTAAAAGGAGAAATTTCAAAAGAAGTCAATAATACCGTTACAAGAAGATAGATGGGGCGGAAAGTTAAACTTTTTAATAGCATTCTGATATTGTGGGACTTGATTCAATTAGGGTAGTTTGTGTACAGAGATTACAGAAAATTGTAAAACTGTTAAAATTACAGGGTCTTAATGTCAGAGACACTTAGATGTTTATAAATAGATTACTGGTGGAATTTAGGTCAAAGAGATTTAATGAAAATTAAGCACAATCAATAATCTCGTCAAACCAGCGTTTGCCAAAAAGCGGATAGAAATAGAATAAATTACGAAATTATCTAGACGGGATAAAATTTATTTCTAGATAAAATAATTAGTCAAAATGTTAAATTACAAAATATTATATCATCACATAATTAGAGGGGTAACGGAATTAATATCACAATTAATATAATTATAAATGTATTAATATATAAATGGATAAATTACAAATTTAAATCAATTCATTATTGCATAATACATGCTAAATTCATCATGTTAGTGTAATTTCAGAATCATTTTCATGACAGGTTACAAAAAAAAAATGTGAATATCATAGCTACGTCTACCTAGTGAGAGCTTTGAATATTGTATAATGTTTAGAGTATATTTTATAATTGGATTCATTATATGCAATTTTTTTATTTCAAATATTCACACATTCATTATATTTTGGTTTATTTTCACTTGAGAAAGTCCTTTAAATGCGAAACAAATATTTGATAATCCCAACGCGACTTTTCTTAGAAGAAATACTTCTATATAATTTTTAAGCAACCGATTTTTATAGCGATAATGATGCTATTTAGGTATAATGTCAAATTAAAGCAACAAACTAAATAGCCAATTGGTAATTTTTTGCCAAAATTGGCGACAGCATTGTCAGTTTTTGCGTATATTGTAGTATCCTTTAAATTTAATAAAGGTATTTTTTAAGTCATTCGAATAAAGTCTAGGTACATTTTGAAAGAAAATTCTAATTAACAGTACGTAAAGAATCTCGATAAACATGGAAGAGAAATTTTACCATTTCGCGTTCCGAGAAAATTTTAACCTTTAATTTTATCCTTTAACCTTGGAAATATATGATACAATTTAGAAGGATTCCCCACTCTGCCACCATGAATCTCTAAGAAAATCCGTGCGATAAAGAAATGTAAATAAAATTAATATCCGTCAGACTTGACATTTTTAATATACAAGTTTATGAATATGATAAGGTCTTGATGTTCTAATAGTACCTATTATATGATAGTTAATTTACTATCTATTATTAAGAGATACATATTACTATGAGTTAAAAATGTTTTTTATTTATTTATTTATTTTTGTTTTGGTGGATTTTTTCGGTCATATCTTTAGAAATCATTACTTGAAACATTTATGATCCATTTTAAAGTCTCTCTGTATATATGTAATGCTAACGAACGTAGCATACAAATCATTTTTATCGTTCATATTATTAATCAGTTAACGGCCTAAAAAAGTCAATAATCCGGCCAACAAACTGATTGCCAAAGACGGCTAGTTTAAAATATTATTGGCAAAGATGTTATTTTATGAAGTACTGACTTGAAGAATTAATTTTTGAAATTCTAAATCAGAATTTGGAATCTTTAAAATTTAGTTCAGTGATTACGAAACCGAGATTGTTTTCATCTATTTAACGTAGCGATGTGCTCTCTATAAAACAATTAAAATGGGATGTATTACAATTTAAACCATTGGCAGTGGTCTTCCTAAAACTTTCTCGCATACTCTCTAATTAAGGTACTATCCCCTTCTCTTTCACTTAAAATTGTGGACTTTGGACAGAGTGCAGAGTACCATAAGTGCTCAAATTTATTTTCAGAGTTTCCTGCATGAGGGCGCTGTATGCTACTTAGTGTAGTAAAGAAAATTTGTACTTGTGTATTAATTACAGGGCATTGGTGGACAGTAGTTACGAAATATCGTTCTTTGGCATGAAATTAGAATAAGAAAAGAAAAAAAATTTGAAAAAAAAACATGTAACATCGCCTAATCATATCTTTATGCGAATGTTAATGCTGAAACTTATTTGAAGGAATTTTTGTAAAAACACTAACAATCTGAAAGAATATAATTCTTTTGAGCACCCGATACAGTCTGAAAATAGAACGTTCGAATAGTGTTAAGCTACTAAGAATATTTTTTTTTCCTGGATATTGAAAAAAAAAGATTTTACAGGTTTTTTTCTTGTTTTTATTTCAGATACAAAAATTTATTGGAACCTTAAAAATATACCCATCAAAAGAAAAACAAAGCCCTAAAGCTTATTTATAAATTAATAATAAAGAAAAAAAAAGAAATTCAGTAAAATATATTTATTTGTAAAATTTTAGTGAAATTTATGAAAGCAGCGGTCTTTTCTGTTTTATTTATATATAGTGTTATTGAAGAAACCGACTGAAGCATGTGTCATATTTGTAACACTTGTTGGAAATATATGTGCTGTAAAATAGACTGAAGTGCTTTTTAATGTAATTTTCGTAGACGAGAATTCTAATAATTTGATGCCTATTTTTATACCCTGGTTATTCAAATCAGCAAAGTTTCCCTTAATTTCTTATTCGCGATTTCTTACAGCACAAACATTGCTCAATTCTGAAAGAGGGCTTTGTCAAGTGGAAGTGAATTATATAAGCATTAATTTGATTGCTTAGCAACGTGGGTTACTTAGTAAAGCTGATTGCTTAGTAGCTTATCATATGTCTTAAATATATATATTCTGGTCTGAAAAAGATTTACTAACTGATATAGACCCATTGATATTGTGTGTTATTCCTTACATTATAAAAAACCCTAGAATAAATGTAAAATAAGAAAAAAAGGACATTAGATTCTTTAGTCTGAAAGATTATACCATAATAATGTTATAGGTTTGATTCGATATATTTTTATTACATAATCTTATTTTTAAAAATTATTCTAAATTTTAGCAACAATAACGTGCACACAAAAAAAACTATTCGCTATTGTCGCATAGTGCATGAGTATATTTGTAGTAATTAAAACAATGGGAAATATTGTTACAAAATATAGTTTAAAATATATTTTTATAATTGATTAAAATTATAGAAATCTATTCCAAACATAAACTGGTTATAACAAAAAAACTAATATTCCCAATTTTTAAATTAGTAACTACTTTCAACGACTGTATGCTCTAAAATTATAGAGAAAAGACTTGAAGCTTTCTCAAAATTAAACTAAAAGATTTTAATTCATATATCGAATGAACTCTTTTAAAAAAAAATTTTATCATTTACCATGCTACGATAACTACGAGTCAAATTTAGTACTTCCAGGTTTAAAAACCGGACCATTAGACCTTTTGAAGGAATTGTGCACACTGTTTATAAAATTTATAGACACTATTATTCAGCATACAGAAATTATCATATTTTGAAAAATAGTGATAATGATTTTTCTATCTTTAATCTCGTAAATGTAGCATCAATAGTAGCCCAGCTTCAATAATCTTCAAATTATTATTATTAATATCCAAATCCTTAATGATTATGTCCAAATGTTTATTACAAAAAAATAAATAAATAAAAACGGAAAGTGCATAATTCCTGTAATACTTACAATGAAGCGTTCTCTATAGGTTCAGATTAATCAAAAAATATGATCGCTTAAGGCAAATATAAAGAAAAAAAAAATAATGACGCTTTTTTTCATGCTTACCACTGCCGCATATTTCCATTCTGAGCGGCTGGTCCTGCAAAAGCCATAGCCTGGGAGTTTACTGTGGAAAATAAGGTTACCAAGGTAACCAGTAAACCGGTGAACAGAACAGTATTCATTTTTTTTTAAAAAGCAAACAAAAGTATAATGACGCGGGAGCTCGTATCGTCGCTAGTTTTGGAAAACAACTGCTGAGCGCTAGGAAAAATCGGATTTATATTCGCCGCCAAGGAAACACAGGCGAGTGGAGTTCTGAAGACTTCAGGAGAAAAGTAGGGTTACAAGATTTTAGTCCATTCCTCGCCAAATCATTTTTGAAATGAATTTAACAAAAAGATTTGAATTTATTTTTTTATTTACACTGCATAGAAAATTTAAATTGGCTCCTTTCTTTTCATTCACTAGTAATTTCATGATTAATGATTAAAACTGATGCTTTAAATTTAAATTAAATTAAATTAAATCAAATTACTTTTAATTTTAAAAATTAAATTATTCACTCATTAAATGATTCTGTGGATTTTCCCCTTAATGAAATGACTTTTGATTAAAATAACTTTTCCATTCAAAAATATATTTATTTATTGTTTTCTGTTAGGATGGGTTTTTGGAAAAAGAATTAAATAATCAATGGTGAAAAATGAATTCGATTTAAAATTTAGTACCTTTATCAGAAATTATATTTTTACTAAAGAACTGATGAATGATTAAAACATGACGATTTCAATGCACTTTGATATACAGGAATTCATGAATCAAAATTTTCTTGGTCACTTTTCTTCATTTATGTATTTATTTTATAGCAAATTTGCATGTTTCAAAATATTTTAAATTTATATTCATCACTTAATTTCTCTTTGAATTCGTAAAAAAGTTTATTGTAAGTTTAAACTAGAGGGAGTGGTTACTCTGAATCTTGATCCATATTCTTTAAGGATGTGACCCTCCTCCTCTTAAAAACTATGAACCTTAGGCAAGATCATGGAGTGCTCAAATTTTTATTTTCTAATACCAATACTCGAGTATTCTGTACTTCATAGAATAAAGAAGATACCCGAACAAGCATTTTGAATGATTTTTTTAATGACCGACTGTAACCAAGATTTAACATGGGGCTACAATTTTAGTAACAAAATGATGTGCCAAATTTTATTTGCCTAAAATGGTGTGTTTTTGAATAGTAGCACTGACAGATAGTAGTTGATCAATAAATGAATTGAATTCAGAACTTCATAAGGATCAATTTGTCATATATAGTGATTGTGTATAAATTTGTGCATCTGCCTTTTCACATTTTGTATTTTTCATTCCCAAAAACAAACAAATTTTGAAATAAAAATTTCCAGTCAATGGTTTTCCATCAAAATTTGACTCATATCTATAAATTTGGTGTAAAAAAATTAATCTCTGTAGTTATTTTTTTTTTTTTGAAAACTCGCAGTAGACAGACATTTAAAAATCTAAAAATGTGTTTTTCTAGATCAGAAAAATGTGAAACGTGGAATTTTATTAAAATTTGGAGTTTAAATATCTTGATGATTATAATACTTTCATTTTCGATACTTCATACAAGGAACAGTTAAAAAACATCCATTCATTTTTGTTTTTAAATTTTTATTTAAAAAATGATAAGCATTCTTTTTTATAAATGTAAAATTAATATTTTAAAATACGAAATTAACTTTAAAATAAAAATGAATGTTGTAAAAATCGATTTCATTTTTATTCTCTAATTTCGAATTTGTGAGATACGTGTTATTTCGAGTTGAAGCTTTTTTATAATTAAACTATTTCATACCAAATTTTATTTATCTCGCGTAGTGCGTTTTTGAGAGTTCTTGAGAATAATATTTAACGGATTCGGCCCAAAATTTGACGTTATTCGAATGCATGCGAGGCTTTTTTATATCAGATTGACCGACAAGTCTGGTATAAAAAAACTAATGCAAACTCATTTTCATTTTTTGAGTCATTATATTCAACGACAAACATTATACCAAAATGCTTTTTGATTAAGTGAAAAGGATCAAAAAGGTAGATTCATCAAAAACTAGAAGTCGAAGTTTGGGACTATATCGATGCTTTCAATATGAGAAAAGTGAAAATTAGAGACAATGAAAAAAAAAATAAGAATTCGAAAAAAATTATCGTTTTAATCATAACGAAGAAATATATTTTTTAAATAGTAAAATATAATTATTAATAATGTCAATCCAAAACTTTGGTGAAATCTATTGTAAAAAATTTGGTTTCATTTATTAAAAGGAAAAAAAAAGCTGAGCTAAAATGCTGTTGCAAATTATTCGCTACAAATGATATTAGAAATATTAATTAAACTAAGAAACGTTTGAAACAATTTTCCGCCAAATGATGTGAAATATTTGGCTGTCTAAAGCAGAAAAATTCATTGACTTTTGATTAAAGTAATCAATTTTTTTTATTTAACAAAAACATATGAACATACCACTAAATATCTGATAACATTTTTCCAAGAGAATAAATACTATTCGAACTGTCAAAAAACATTCTAGGGTTTAATATTCAAAAATAAAGAATAAACTTTTTGTTTTCTGAAAAAAAAATTGGTTGAACCACACAATTCATGGTTGAGGCAATAAATTACCAGTAAAGGCTACACAGAGTCTATTTTAAACTTTTATATTAAGAAAAATGCGTAAAAATAAATGTTGAATATTTTTTTGAATTAATTTCGCTAAGGTAAAGTTTTAGGATTATTTAAATTATAATGTTGTTTAATATATTTATTCAGTATTTTTAAAATAGTTCAGAGTAAATGTACACATTGACAGTCAAAAGGAATTGAGTGGCTGGGCATGACCATGTAAATTATTCTTATTTTAAATTATTTTAATATCGTTTTTCATCAAGTGTCTCTTTTCTTTCCATAAATATTTATTAACATTTGGTCATTATGATAGCTATTTAATAGATCATTATGATAGCAAATTTACAACGTTTCAACATTTAAAGTTTAAATCTGTATTACATTTTTAATTAAATTTATAAACAGGTTGATCTTTCTGTCAATCTGTATACAAGTAAATGTTATAATTTAAAAAAACAACTATTTAATTAAATGAAATTTGGTATGTTCTTATATTTATCTCTTCTATAGATTACCGTTTTGCATTATTTTTACCAAAACTGAAATTCTGCGTCAAATTTTGGTTCCATTTTATCGACAAAAAGCTGTCCAAAATACACACTCGATTATCTTTCCTATACTATGCAGCACTAGACGCTCGTGTACAATGCTCAGTATATCTATTTACATCATCAGTTTCATTTCCTGCTGATATTAAAATAATACCCAATTCTTCCTTTATTATTTTTTTAATTATCTGACTTCTCCTTTCCCCATGCCTGAAATCTCTTCGTTTCCAATTGCTTATGAAATTCGAACAATTTATTTCACTTCATTTTCTATGTTCAGTGCAATTTATCACAACACTGTATAGTAAACAGCCTACCATGTATATTAATCAAATTTTAAATTTAATTACTATAACTAAAATGCATAAAAATAATTTATTATAATATAACTGTATAATAATAATAACAATTTAACTATAATTTTAATATATCTTCAAAATTTAATTAATATAACTCATCAATATTTAATGAAAATTATCAAAAATGCGATCTCTAATCCACATCATTCAGATTTTAACTGCATTTTTGATTCGACCAAAATTTTCATAAGAACTTCATTTAAAGTAATTTTTGAAATAAATATATAATATAAAATTAATTTGAATATATTCATTTAATGTAATTTTTGAAATAAAATAAATAAAGTATATAACGAAGTAATGTAATTTTTATATCATTTCGCTGTTTTAGGATACTACTATGATACACGCAATAAACTAAACGCAATGACCGCTATAATTTTGGCTTTCTTTTATACGAAATGTAAGAGGAGAAAACTTTCTAATCGTAGATGGAAAAAAAATCCTTTCAAGATATTTGTGTAAACATCATAGTTTCAGGTTTTCATAAGTGAGGGGCAAAACAAATATGTATATGGATAAGATAACATAAAAATGCAACATTTTCTTTGCGAAATGCTCTATACAGACCCAGATGTATTTCAAAAATAGGAAATAAATCTATCAATAGGGAAATCGTATATTTAAACTTCTTCAAAATAAAATGCACCTGAAAATAAATCGGAGCTCTTCGATTTCATATTTGCTTTTAGTTAAGAATATCAGTTCTAGAGGATGGATAAAAATGATTATTCCAGTGTGTTGTGTGTAGTGTAATTTTCCATTTGAGTGAATAAAAATAATTTAAAAGTATCTGATGTTTTTTTTACTAAATTTAGTAATTTTGATGTTTTTTATGATAACTTAAGAAATATTTATTTCCAAAAATTCTATTTGTGCTATTTTAAAACTGAAACTTTCATTATTGAATAATAATAGTTTGATTGTAATCTTTTTTTTCTTAGTAATCCACAAAATTTTGAAGATTAAAAAATTACTCACGTCACTTTGCACACACATTCCACTTTGCCTGACAATATTGTGCTTATTTTTTAATGTTGTATTTAAACATCTAAACGTTGACGCTTTCGTCAAATAAAATTATTATACATACTTTTCCTTATTGTGTCTATTTACATTCTAGTAACACTGAATAAAATGAAAATATTATACTTATATCTTTATGTAAAAATTATTGTGAATATTATAACAATATCTTAAAATAGGTGAATAAGTTGAAAAATCGTTTTTTTTTTCCAAAATATGGAATATTTTTATTCAATATTCTTATATTTTTAATTTATGATTAACCTTCTTCATAAAACGGATAGAATTTTATTTTTTCATTCTTTTGGAAGTTACATTCATTTTTTTATATTTGCTTAATACATATTTTAATACTATTTTAAATCTTTAAAAGCCCTTTTCTCAAATTCTAATTTTTGCTAGAGTTTTTTAATAATAAACCTCACAAATTAAATTCTAATAGATATTTTCGTTTTTCCAGTTTTTATTCAGATATCCAATTTTGTTATAACATTTTCTTAATATATTTCATGGTTTTTTTTAACTACAGATTAAGCAATCTGTACCATTAGAAGTATTCAATAGTTATCTTAATTCACCCTGTTGTAGAAAAAGAGTGATTTTTTTTTTGTTATTTACAATTCGAATCTCAATAGTTAAAGATTTGATTGAAATACTGCTTATATTTTAGTTCATGAAATGTATTTCGTAGTTAAATATGTAATATCTATCGAAAGAATTTGAGTAAATAATTTAATAAATTTCTAAGCTGGAAGTGTTTTTGCTTTACATCTCTTTTTTTTTATTTAAAAAAACTTTTTTTTTTCAATTTTTAAAAATATTTTGGCATTTGACTGGTATGTAAAAAATGTAAAAATTGAGAAAATATTTCTATTTTTTAGAATTTTCAAAAAAAATTCTTATCAGTCATAGACCTAAAAAAAAACATATACCAAAATAAAAGAAAGTGCAAAATAAATCTGGAATCACAGGCAATAATTTTTATTTATTTATTTTGCTTCTAAAATTTTCGATGTTGCAAGAAATTTATTTCTTGGTTAATATATTTTTTTAAATTATCTCCACTGAATAACCAAATTACAAAATCAAAAAACAATAATAGAAAGCAACCTCGAAAAATTGTGCTTTGAACACTTTCAGGAAAATTTTTTGCATAACAGTGGAAACATTAAGTTTCATAAATTGCTTTTAACTTAAAAAAAACATATTCTATGAACCCGAATTGTAAAGAATTGTCGTTTTAGCTTAACCTATTAAACGGGTAATTAGATTACATTCAAATTGCATCGCAATGAAATACTTCGTCATACTGGTTGATAGGTTAAATTTAATTAGAATTATATACATGAATTTCATTAAATATTTCTCAATTGTAGATTCCGTGAGCTTGCATATTGGCACAGTGGTATCGTGTCTTAACCGTCATCTGAACGTCCTAGGTTTGAGTCCCTGTTCGGGCATGGTTGTTCTTCGTCTGTTCTAGCTGTGAGATGTGGGAATGTGCCCCCCTGAAAAAAGAGGCTGTGCAATCGAATGTGATGCATGGGTAGCTAAGACGTAATGTTGGCGCTACTAAAAACAAGAGACGCACCCTCGGCTTAAAATAGCTGACTTAGTCAGCGAGCTTGTTCATGGCAAGTGCAATTAGAAACAATAACAGATTCCATTTATTTTATATTAATATTTCATTCTCTTAAGGAAATTGACTTTTTTCAACCACTGCCTCATTACGAAATCCATAAATCACAACTTTGATATTTTAGATCTGATTCGTGACTTTGCAAAATATACTTCCTCGAATATTTTGACATTTTATAAAATGTTTCATTCTATAATAAGCTTTCCTGTTTGAAAAAAGGAAAGCTTATTATTATTAACTTATTAAAACTATCCTCCAGATAGTTTTTCCTTTTTTGTAAGAACGCAAGTCATTAAAAAGGAAAACGCATTTCAACCGTCTTTATTTATTCATGTTGTATTGAGCTTCAATCAAACAACACAAAATGTACTCTAATGACCATTCATTCAAATATTTGAACAACGAAAACTTCTACAAATGAACAGATAACAAAAGAGATAAGGAGAACCAAAATGTGTCGAAACTCAGATAGGAGTGTTTTCTATGTTAATCTATGATATTTAGTTTAAATCAGCAAAACCTTCTAAGATGTTTCTGGAAGCAGGCAATTACTGGATTTACTGCTTTGGTGAGTTCTCTATCCACATTTTCGAATATTTGTGACTGATATATATTTTCCCATTTTGAAGAAGATCATAAGAAATTTTGCGAGTCATTGTAATTTAGAGACTTACAAGAAGTATATTTTTAACTCTTCGGGGAGGGGGAATAAATACAAATTAATTATTCTTGCTTTTAAGGGGACAGTGGACTCTATTAGACACTTTTGGGAATTATTCAGCTAAAGTTATGAAATTTTTAATGCATATATATTAAAATATAAATAAGTAAAAAATATCTCTTGAAAAAAGGAACATTTTAAAGCGGAATATACTATTTTAAAAAGAAATTTAAAATATATATAATTTTTAAAACTTTAAAAATATTTCAAGCGACTTAATTCTTTATTTTTTTTTTATTTTTTTTTCTTATAGCCCAATATAAATTTATTTGAAACAAAACTTCGTATAATTTTGAAATTCCAATTAACTGCTAATTTTTTAGAAATAATTTTATGCATATTTACTGAATTTTCATAGGAATTTTAAACTGACTTTTAACTAGCTAAAAAAAACTCGAAACAGAAAATGCATGCCCTATATTTTATTAGTGTTTGGGCGAAATCTTTATTATCAATTTCATTTCATTTCTTCAAAAATTAAGGCACAAGGAATACTACAAAGATATTTAAATAGATTTAGAATATCATTTTGGAAAAAGTCATTAAGATGTACTTTTTTTCTTCTTAAACCTTCAAATATTTTTTTAACAATACCTTTTACAACACTATTTTATTTGAATATAAAGCATATAGTTTTGTGATTAAACGTTAAAAATAAAATTGTACGGTTTTGTCCATTTTTGTTTCGTTCAATAACGAATCAAACTGTTCAAATTTGGATAAAGAAATCTATAAAAAGAGAATAAAGGAGTGCAAGGAAATTTTACTCAAAATGATCAACTCATATTAATTTTCAAAGCATTTTTCATAATTTAAATAATGACGACTAAGATTCAGTCCCGCATTCAATATTTCCCTTTGCAATATAAAATTATACAATTCAGATAATTTATTTATTTCAATCTTATCGTACAGAAAACCACAATTATTATCTTTCAGATCCTATTTGAATGAATGCTTGAAAATGCTTTTTTTGTTAAAATTAGGTGTTTTATAGTTATTATAAAGATAAATAACAGACTTTTGTAAAAATAAGTTATTTTTGTTTTCCTTACTGGTATAAATTGAGCAAAAGTTTGAATCTCATTATTATCAAACCTATCTAAACGAAACAGAAAGTTATCCTTTAAAGTGATTGTTTTATAGTTCATTTAAGAAGAAATAATATGTACATTTTTTAAAGAAGGGAGTTGAGCGAATGTTTGTATATTTTTATCATTATTTAATAATTTCTGAAATACTTTCCTGATTTCAAAATGAAAGTTATATTTTTAAATGTATTTATCCCTTTGTATGTAATATGAAGAAAAAATAAAACAAGTTATTCCAGTTAATTTCAATATTTTGAATGCATTTTTTTTCTATTCAAGTTACGCATAATATTATAAAGAATCTTATAACCTGAAATGAGCAATTCTTGTATATAAATTTATTTCGTGTATCTTGGAAAAGTTTCTAACGATTTGGAGCAAATGTTATATTTAGATAATGTTTTGCTTGTTGAATTTATCTATACAGGTGTCGTTTCTGAAAACAATGCAGTTTTACACACAAAACCTTTTTTATAGATAACTATTAGAACAAGATATTCGTTTTCCACTTTGAAGTGTGGGCAATGTAGTCAGAATAACATGAATGATACGCGTGTTATAGGTCCTCGGTTCGAGTCGCACTTTTTGTTTTATTTTTTTTTTCTTATGTTTTTATACTTGATATTTTTGCCTTTTAAATTTATCAACATAGGTTTCTTTCCAAAAAAATGCGATTCACACAAAAATCATTTTTATAATCAATTCTTACAACCTTTTTTCTATTTGCTCTCATGTTGACAATGTGATATAGCACCACCCGTACATTATGTCACCGTGGTAAAACTGAGTGCAAATTTCAAAATATGAGTAATGGTAGATCAACTGTAAAAGGAATAATGTAATACAGCAGATTGTTTCGAATAGCATGTTAAATTAAGTGAATTCATGGTGTTTTTTTTTATTTAAATGACCAGTTTATATGAAGGAGAGATTGAAAAATATTCATCGTAATTCATATCTAAATATTTTCTCCAAAAAATAAGATTTTACAAAATAAATAAAAAATAAAAAAACTGCTGATGAAGCTTGATTTTACAGATATTAGTTATTAAATTATGATAGAATGCATTTTATAAAAATAAACCGTTTTAATGAATCGTACTCCTGTGATTCCTAAAAATTTTTTAATCAGGTTTCTTTAGTTAATTAATTTTAATTTTTGTCCCTAAGTTTGAATTATTTGTCAGAAATTATCATAACTCAAATTTAATAGGTACATGTTAATGCATCAAAAGTTAATTAGTTTTCTGCGAAATTTAAATTCACATTTAAAATTTTACTTAATAGATTGTAATTTAATATGTAAAGGTGAATTAATTTTATTCCATTTCGAAACAAATTATTTACAAATCAATAATTAATTTTGAGAGACAGTGCAAATATTTGTATTTTTTAAAAAGAAAAAAATAACTAAATGTTAACCCCAATATAAACCAAAAGATTTGAAACAGTTTTTTTTTCACTTATTTCGTATTAATTGAAAGTTTAACACTTTTTAACTTAAAAAAATATAATTCCTAAATATTCTGAAAAATTCACGAAACAGAATTTTAACTTTTTTTCACTTGGCGAAACTCGCCAAATGTGGCGTCTTCATTATTGCGTAACGAGATTGCAAGAGAAAGGCGTTAAGTCGAAGAAGTAAAGATTTCTTCAAGAGATTTATGCAAATTTCAGATGGCAGGAACAGGAGATGGGTAATTGCTGACAGAAAACAATGGGTAACTGCAGTCCAGATGACTTCTGGGATACAAATTGAATAACACAGAAAAACAATGCAGTGACGCTCCGTGCATGTGGTCTGGGACTAATGATTTATGGCAGTAACTAGAGATGACATTTAATGAACATTTTTCAAGTGAATGCCATTGAACACATGGAAACACCATCGAAATATTGCATCGCTACTTTTTTCGGTTGTAGTTTTTATTGCGGTCTGCTTGCTTCCTTAGAATCTCTTAGTTTATCGTTTTAAAAAGAATGTGCAACAATCACGATTCAAGCGTGGTGGTTTATAGACTACAGACTTAAAAGGAGAAATTTTTCATTCTTTTATTCCAAGATGAGCTAACAAAGAAGGTAATTTTCATACCAGCTATCATGAATGTTTGTATTGTTGAAAAGTTGTATTGAATCGTACAATTCTTATTATAATCGAAGCGCGCATTTAAAATTAACACATTCAATGAGTGAAGTGATTGCTATTATTATTTGTGAGATCTGTCATATCAGGATCAGATGGTATTGATCACAACAAACAAACTTCTGGTCACTCTTCACAACTAGAAAAGATCATCCTAATAGTTTTTTTTTTCTTTTTCATATAGAAATAGAGAAAGTATAGTAAACGTCAAAAAATTCAAACTCGAGATTTTGGCGAATCTCCATGTTTTAGACCTCCTTGAGTTCAAAAAATACTTTTTTGGAAAGTGCCTGTTTATCTGTGACAAATATAATTCAAAAATGATTTGAGCTAGATGGTTGAAATTTGGTATACCATCTAAAGAGATTTCTACCAAATTTTCAATAAAATATATTCAGAGGAAATCCACATGTCCAACTGTTCGAACATACGATAACACGATAACTACAAAGCAAAGAGAGCTAGATAGATAAGATTTGGTGCACATATTTAACATCTATAGTGTAGGCACCTGTAAAAATTTCAGCCAAATTCAACTATGGGTTGACTGTCAATCAGTTTGTACTTTCAGAAACTTGTAAACGCGATAGCTCAAAAACGCAATCAATTAAATATATCAAATTTGGTAAAAAAATTTGTGACTACAAGTGCAGGTTTTGTATAAAATTTTTGTTTCATTTGGTGGAGAAAAACATGACAAAAATACAAATTCGATTTTTGGATATTAATAATGCATGCCAGGGATTAATCGTCAAATATCAGATTAGTAAAATTACTAAACTCGATAATTTCATTAAAAATGCTTAATTCATGCCAAAAAGCAATATTTCGTAACCACTGCATGCCACTTACAAGTAAGGCGTTTTTTTAGATGACAAGTTTATTAGAAAGTACGTGAGAAAGTTTTGGGGTGACCCCCCCTCCGCTGTTTTTCCCCTTTTATTAACACATTATGGTCTGATTTGTGCTCCAAAGTCTAAGGAAGAAAACTGAACATGAATTGTGAAAATCATGCTTCCTGTAGACTTAAACTTGGCACACATCTACAATTTTTGTCACAAAACAGCATACCAAATTTTATTTATCTAGGTTCTTCCATTTTGAAATCATCATGTTCATACACAGGCAAATATACTGACCAACAGCCAATCAACCTTTCTGACAGATTGGTTGCAAAATTTGACATAAATGTACTTATGAAGTCGATATGATTAATTTCACCCATTTAGATATTTTTTTAAGTTTTTGTCACTATACTCACATAAACATTAACAAAAGGAAAGATAAATTTCCGACAAAAGAATTTCGTCCGAAATTTGTTAGAAATCTGCATACTTAACAGAAAAGTCAGGTACTAAGTTTCATGTCTGAACTTTAATATATTTTTTTAGTAATATTCACGGGCCGATAGACAAAATTCTAACCAGAGAGATGTGATTCTTCAAACTCGCTTATTCCCTAGTAGGGGGTTTATTTCCATGTCTCCGCTCAAAATTGTGGAGGTTGGGCATGACCGTGAAACTGAGAAAATATAACCGTGGAAATATAATGATTTTGGGCATAGCCGTGAAATAAAACTGAAACTTTAGATTTTTTTTCATATCCCCACTCGAGAGTGTTTTGTGCTTGATAGTATAGTGAAAAAATCTGAGTAAGCATTTTGGATCTTTTTTTTTTCCTTATATGACTAAAACCAAAATTTGATATAGGTAGATCTACCAAAGTTGATCAAAGTTATTGTGTATTTAAGTTACTGCATTTACATACAAATGAACGAACTAACAGACAGGCTGTCAATCCTTGATTCGAAATTTGGCATGGAGCTATACTTTATAATTTAAAATTATGCGCTAAATTTAATCCATTTAGCGTAATTAAGTCTAAATAAAGCGTAAATTATTGTTTTCACTTACACTTGAACAGACTTCTGGGAGGGATTTCGTTCAAAATTTGACAGAAATATGCACATTTGGTCTTGAATTCATGTTCTAAATTTAATTCTCTCTGTCAATTCCATATACCAAAGTTATGGCTTTAAGCGTTTTTCAGTTATCGTGTTACAGACATAATTCAAAAATATGTTTTTGAAACTCAGGAAAGTCTTAAACGTGAGATTCCTCAAAGTCGAAGTCCTCCTTTAAGTCGAAATTTGCGATGATAGCAACATTTTCTGTTTAATTGCTTTGCATGACAGAAAATAATAATAAAAAAATATTAATAGAGATAAGAATTTTACCACCAAAAATAGCGTTGTTTCCTAAAGCACTGGTAAGATATCCCTGAAACGAGTCTTTGTGTGTTTTAAAATCCTTTGAAGATGCTGAAAGTGTTACTTTACTTTTTATCTTCTCATAAACGAATTATATACTCAGAAAGTATCATAATCTTCAAAAAAAATCGGAATCGATCTTTTGACGAATCTGCATGTTTTAGATCTTCGAAAAACACATTTTTGAAATTTTTGGAATTGTTTGTGAAGACGATAGCTTAAATATTCATTAAGCTGGACTTATGGAATTAATTACATGATCTTTATAGATTTCTGACAAATTTTGGACGAAATCCATTCACAAGAAGTTTGTCTAGTTGCACAAGTATAATTGAATATGATAAGAATAAAATACTAAAATGAAACTGGATAATTAAAATTTTTGCACATAAAGAGTAGATCATGTCAAAGTTTGAATTAAATCCATCAAGAGGCTCACCATTTATCAGTCTGTATTCGTATACATGCAAATGCGGAAACTCAAAAACGCATTCATTTGAAAAAATAATATTTGGTTTGTGTTTTCTTGTTATTAAAATTGCAATTCCATATCCAATTTTGTTTTCATCAGTTGTAAAAAATATCTTAAAAATGCATACATTGTTTTCGTCATTATACTTTGAAGCAGTCCCATCGGCACACATCTCAGACATGGGGATGAGAAGTTCCGATATGAAGACTAATTCTTCCCACTGTGGTGATTACAGAAATGGTGTAGGATCAATTACTCCCTATCTATGACGGAACGGGTTTTACCGCTGCCAGTGATGGCCCTTAGGACTCAACCTTAGCTTTTGTTGTTCATGCTGTCGTGGCGTCCGGTCATGCAGATTTTTCCGAGTGTTTTGGGGCGGGTCGGAGTAACTGTTTCTGACTATATTTTGAAACAAAAACTCTCATTTAAGTATTACGAAAATAAAAATTTGAGCAACTATAATATTCATATCTTGCTCAACCATAATTTTTATGTAACTGATAGGAGGATAACTCACTTATTTGGGTGTATCGAAGCAAGTTTCAGGGTATGTTCCAAAGGGTTGTTCATTTGGATTGAATGATAAACCAAAGCTATTATGGAAAACTGGTCAGTATTATCAAAAAGTTATTTGATTTTTTTTCTTTTTTTAATGATTTTTGACATTTTGATTTCATGATATTTGATTTTTTGAATTTCTTATGTCTATAAAAATCAAAAGTCTTATGCCAAAAACTTTTCAATTTAAATACGTAATTTAAATTACATATTTGGGACAGTTTTGGAATAAACCAATTTTTATAACGAAAAAGTCTCATATTTTGTAAATCTGTTATTTCTATCCTTTTGTCTGGATTACTTTTTATAAAGCCTTATCCTCGAAGAGAGTCATGAAAAAATTGAATGCTTATATTTCTTTCGGATTCTTTTAAGATCGCATTCAAAAGTAAGAAAATCGTTTTTATTAAAACTTTCATTCAATCATAAAAATACAAATTATATGTTTAAAATTCTGCTTATTAAATTATGCTTTAACGCGTTCGCTGCCACTACTCACACCTGAAATTCAAGTCATATATCTAGTTAGATTCTCCCGTCTTTACTATCTCTTAACTATAGTACAGAAGGAATCATCTAATAAGATCGATGGTTTGATAAAATTGCATATTATCTGTAATGCACAGGCGCGTAATCCGACAGTCGATGTGTTAACCTTTTAGTCTATGCATTGTATGTGCGTCGCATTATTACTTCTTAAAAATTATAAACAAATCTTAATCTTTCAAAGATTTAAAGATTGACTCGAAAATTATACTTCAAATGCAAAATATCATTTTTTTTATTTCTATGTTTAATTAATAAAATTATAAGAAAACAGATTCCCTAAACGGAAGGCATCCTTTAATTAAATTAAAAAAGAAAACAATTGAAGGAATTAATGAAATATTTTATTTCCCTACACGTAGCAAATACTTTTAATGTAATTCCTTAGTGTTTAAAATATTTCCCACTATTCTATCATTCCTAATGTTTTCAAGCAGAGATAGACTAGAAATAATCTTGATGATTCATATATTGGTTTTCTTCTTCTGACTACGAATAGACGCGTGACAAAATTCTTTACTAATCCTTTTTAGGCAATAGTTGTTAGTTCTTGTTCTCTCTTTCGCATTTTAGTTTCATTGAATGCAAGATTCCATTGTTTTCATCCTTATTCGTCATATTCTGAGTAAACGGATGAACTGTAGCCTTAGAACATGTTTAAAATAATGCATTAAACCAGAGGTCGTGGTCTCTCCAAAACTTTCTCGCATACTCTCTAATAAATTCCCATACTATAGTACACCTTAGACGGCACTGGCATATAATAGATAAGAAATATTAACTTTTGGCCCTGAAGGTTAGCATTTTTACTGAATCTATCGTGTTATACTTG
>JAPMOR010030196.1:0-77667 GCA_026543865.1 Argiope aurantia | reverse complement strand
GGAGTGGCTAGGAGAAATACACGTTGGAAGTGTAAGGGAACTTTACTATATAACAAAAACAAATCTTAAAAGATATATCAGACAGTATTTTATCTTCAAGAATTCCTAAAAATTTATTACTTTTCAGAAACAATTTTTACTAAGAAAGTATTTCTACGTCTTTGAAAATAAAATTTGGAACAAAATAAATTAGGAAAATAGGGAATAAAAAAATAAAAGATATTTTATTAGTTAGAAGTGTTTTCGAAAAATTTAATTTTCCACTCTCATAATTTTTTAGTGTTTTTCTTAGCCTTTCCCTTTCAGTATAGATACAGGAAAGGCTTCAAGGAGCAAAAATTCATTTTAGGCTCCTCATATTTTATTAAATTTAGGATTCAAAGCTAATTTCATTTATAGAATTTTTTACTTGTTTTTATTCAACTTGATTTATTTTCATTTTTGTGAAGATGGAACATTGTCGTCGATATTTTTACTGACTTCTTATTAAGATAGAAAATTAAAATTATGTATAGTTGTATATGCTTCGATGAAAGTGTAAACTATATATCTATTAATAATAAAAATGTATATGCTTGTATGTATGTGCTTATCTTATAGCTATGCAAGGGCAAGCTATTTCACTTAGTTTAATATTAGTTAGAATTTTTTAAGTTAAAAATTAAGTAAAATTTGATATTTTGAATTAAATTAAATTCCGAAAATATACAGAAATAAAAATAAACAGAATAAAAATTTAACTTTATATTTTTAATTCATTTTTAAAAAATTGTCTTCAACACATTTTAAATGCATTTCACATATTTCATTTTTGAAGTGAAAAATCGTTTGCATTTTATTAACATTTCACTTTAATTTTTTCCATTGTGGGTTACCAAAATATGAATATTTGGCTGAATTTTATATGTTTAATATAAAGCAAGCTTTTTTAATAAAAGTTTTGAAATTTTGTTGTTCTTACAATTAAACGCTTTATTTTAGAATCAAGGCAGTGATAGAATATTTTTAAGGTGTCCCCATTTTTAAAATCCATTGCTCTTTCCTATAATAAATTGTATGAAATAAAGATATTGACAGAAAATTAAGCAAACATATATTGTAATGAACAGAACGATATAAGGCTTCCAAATCGTTTCCATTCTACTATTATTTCACTTTAATTTTTTCCATGGTTGATTATCAAGATATGAATATCGGTTTACTTTTTCATGTTGGGTTGGTTTTAATATTAAGCAAGCTTTTCATAAAAGTTTTGAAATTTTAAAAATTAAGGGTTTTACCTTAGAATTAAAGCAACAAAGAAAAATTTTAAGGGACGTCCATTTTTAAAATCTACTATAAAATTTTTCAATTATCTATAAAAAAATTTCTATATGTCAATAATTTTTTTTAATCTTATTTGTATCTTAAAATAAAAAGTTCGTACTGATAATTTATAATCAAAAATAATGAAGATAACTTAAAAAATTAAATTAAATATTTTTTTTGATAGTTGGTATAAAAAGGAAATAATTTGTGGTGAAAAATGTCTTACGTAACGAAAATTATATTCCTGAACTTTTCTCCCATATTCTCTAATAAATGCTTATTACTAACCGCATGCTATTGGCGAACAATAACTGCAAAAAGTCAGGATCCCGCAATCAATAACACATACAGAAGAATTTCAGCAACATTTGATTATTAAGAACCTGAAAACTTCATTTTAAAATCATTGATAATTAGAAAGGATTTCAAATTTACTTTTCGCAAAGTAATATATTAAACAAAATTTTATAATTTCTTTTAGAAAAAATAAACAATGTAATCATAGCTGTGTGGCAAACAAAATAATATGTCCCAAACTATTAGCAGACTTCTAATTAATTATTACTTTAAAGAGTTTTCTTAGAATTATTTGTGAGAATTTCGTAAAGAGAAAAATATTTTCCTTAATATTGGAAATATTTTTTTATATAATTTTCTTTTTAATAAACAAACAAACTACTTTCTTCGTAAATGCAATCTTCTATTAAAAACCCAACACAGTAGTTTTCCCCAACTAAATTTAATTACTGAAATAGGAAATAAAAGCATACACTTTATTTTTATTAAATAGTAAATATGTACAAAATTTATTACAATAGATATTTTTTATCCAAAAGAACTGTATGAAAGCACACGAATATAAAAAATTATTTACTACATCAAATAACTCATTATTTCTCATTTGCAGTACTTAATAAAAGAAATGACAGGAATGAACTGAAAATTAAGTTGGATATAAAGATTAGAGAGATAGAGAACTAAAATTCCTACATATTAGATAGAAGTGTTTAAAAAATATATAATTCCCTCCTCTCAAAAACCTTTTAGCTCTTTTATTAGATGTCACTTTCAGCAGACATTGGAAGACATCTTATAGAACGAAATTTCGACTCTACTGCTTCGTATTTAATTACGTTAAGAGCTCTGAATGAATTTTTCTTTTGAAAGTTTTCGTGAGTCTAGTTATTTTTTTTCTTAGAGAGAAAAAAAATTCAGATAATGTTTTGAAACAAGATGAACGTATTTAATTTTATTCAATTTCCTGCTCGTAGGTGAAAGCAAAAACTTTTATTCATATAGTGACTGTAAAATATTTTTTTATACAGAAATCTATCTGTTCCGCTGTAAACAATCAAGAAGTATATTGAGGTTTGAAATTTTTGTATATTTAGGAATTGATTATATAATAGCGATTGTATTTATATAGTGTTACAAACTTGTAATGCTGCTTCCCGGCACAGTTTGTTCAATCCCTGGAAAGACCGTTTTATGATCAGTTCTGTTGGGTCCTGATCGGGTGCCGCATCAATGATCTCAGAGCTTGGCAACAAACTTGGCGAAGAATTTGGAAACTTTGGCGACAAAGTAGATATTACTGGAAACTCCCAAAATTTTAACAATTCAGCCAACAGAAACCGAGATGCACCTAATTGGTTCAGAATCTTCTCTGCCCACCTCCGGGCAGAAGAATTATAAAAGGCCGGCAGTCTCAAGCTGCAGTCAGTCGGGAAACAAGTCGTGTATTGAGTCCTGGAAAGAGATTGCGGATAGTCCTGCGAGGTTCAAGCGTTGCGTAGAGCTTAAGCGTTTGCTTAATTGAGCTATGTGCCTAGTTCTTATATTTATTGAGGAAGCAGCAACGAGTCGTGTGTGGAGTAGCCAGTCGTGTAGTAGTGAGTCAGCTGTTGGATACAGCTAAAGCGAAGGGGGCATTGGATAATTGTAGACTTTTAGAGAGGTCGTAGAGTGAAGCTACGTGAATTCTCTCATTCTACTGAATTCTGTCTGGCAGCTTTGTGTGCTGTGGTCATTATTGCTACCGATTACTACTTGTGGGATGCCGTGTGTTGTAGTGTGCTGTTGAGCGTTGCCTGTCTTCTTCTTGGCTGTATATATTTGCCGTCTGCTTGTACCTGTGTCTTCATGTCCCATAAACGTCGTTCGTTGTTTTCTACTGAGACCTTCTGAATGTGTTTTCACATCATACTCCCACTACAAGCGAACCCGATGACTTTACGGACTAAAAAATAGAATTGAAGTTCCGTAAAAATATTTTTAATGTTATTTTATAATTTGTTTGATATTTTGAGACATGATAAACATATGTATGCTATTCCTCAAGTAGTACAACATGACATTACACAATAATGTAAAAAATATAACACAATGTCGTTAAACAATATTACACAATATTTTAAACAATATTACACAATATTTTAAACAATATTGCACGGTATTGTAAATATTATTTGATATATTATTATAGATTTTATTCTATATGATACGCTAACATATTGTATAATATACGTAGGTTTCTAATTACTCATCTATTATAATTATCCTGTTCACACCACTATTATCCAGTTCATTCATTAGGCTATATAAAGCGCTTTTAGCGAACTCTTTCTGTCTTTATAAACTTTACTTGATTTCTATATCGTAATAGCAATTTTAAAAGGTGGAAATAAACAGAAAATACCATTTTATAGGTCACAGCTCTATTCCTTAAAAAACCTGATTAAGATGCATCTATCACAGAGATGATTTTAGAGTAAATCAAATAATAAAGTAGCTCAATGTAATAAATCTTTCATTATTTTATATCGAGATCCTTTTATCAGTTTATTAATCTAAAGTTCCCTAGTAGCACATATATTTAAATTAATATTGTATGATTTTAAATAATATTCACAATATTATACAATATTATTTAATATTGATTAATATAATATTATACAATATTGTATAACTACCATCGCTATCTGAGTCTTCTTTCGCATAATACATTATCGCATGCATGTGGAATAAACTCAAAGCTTTTAAATAAGAAATTCCTATTTTCTATTCTCTGCTTTCAAATTTTTATCATGATAGAATAATCAATCTCAGTTTTGCTTAGATAGCTTTCTAAAAGCAGTGCCTATCAAGAAGATAAAAGCATTTTAAACAAAATTTTATTTCCACCTGCTATGAGATTGACTAGTACATATTTGTCGTACCCCAAAGCTTCAAATATGTTGTGGTAGATATAACATCCAAAAAATATAAATATATCCACTATTGTAGCAGGAACGTTCTTTTTAAATCCTAGATTTTCAATGTACGGAATAAGCAACTTAACGGAAGCAAAATAAGAAAAGGTAGAGTGCTATGGAATTATATAAAATATTAATTTTTAGTATTCTGAAATAAAAGTATTGTCAAATTAAATGTTTCATCTTTTCCTTTTATTTATTTTTAAGATAATGGAAGGAAATAGAAAAAAATATTTTATTGTATTTATTAAATATATATTAATGTTATTGTTAAAGTTTTTAAAATAATTTTCTACAGATTTTAAAATAAAAACTACAAAAAAAGCCAGGAAGCTTTGCAATTTACATATATCCTATTAAACATTTTCTCTTTAGGATTCTGGCTTTCTTGCAAATATTTTTCACTATCTGAAGAGCTTTGGAGTCATAATTTCCTTAATATACTCTGCACTTCAGTTTCCGCTCTGCAAGTAATTATTCAAAAATTCTAATGGCTGCTAAAAAATTTTATATTTTCAAACAGCTTTTTGTAGTTTGGTGGCAAAGACTTTCTTATAATACATTTTTTTTTTCATACTGCACACATTCTTTATGGCATTTCACCATTGCTTCCTAAACTAAAATTTTCTATTAATATAAATAACTGTGACACCTCGTTTAATGACATATCACTTCGCTGTTTCAAACACAAATATAAATTTCAAAAAATATTTCTTAAAAGCAAATAAAGCAATAAAAATAAATGAAGGAAAAACAATTCTATATTTTTAAGCAATATGTATCTTCTGAATAAGAAAATGTTTATTGAGATTAATTGTTTACAAATTTTATAACTCTTTAAATGCCCACTTCCGGTTTCAAATATTTCACTTCCGATTTATTGTTTAAATTATAATCTTTGCTTTTTATAATCGTAAAAATAAAAATAAACCATTTTGGATAGGTAAATATATGACCTGTAAAGAAAACGAATAAAACAAATTTCGAAAATTTCCAGCAAAACGAAGATTTTAGTAGTGGTACATATTTTACGATGAGATTTGTTTCTGTACAAAGATTGTGTAACTAGAGAAGGATTGCAATGACATCGATGAACTGGTAGAATAGTAAATCCAGAAGTTCATGGATCTGCATTCTGTGTCACAGCAAAAAGCTACTGATGAAATTTGGTCAACAGAGATAGAATCAATAGATTACAAACAAAGCAACAATCTACACGGGCTGTAAATTTCGTGAACGAAAATGCGTTGCCTTATCTCCGCCAAATTTTGAGACACAACCAAAGAAAAATATCTTTAGAAAATTTTCTTATTAAAAAAACGGACATATCTATATCTATACTTACAAATAAAGCTCAATGTGTGTGTGTTGGCGCTCTACAGGCCAGGTCATTTGACCTACACCTACCAAATTTGGTACATGTATACCTTAGAGATCGGGAAGGTGCACCTGGGGTCCCTTTTTTTAATTTTTGATTAGAATTTTAATTATTAATTAAAAACTAACTTTCCCGCCAAAAAAAATCTCATTTTTACCACCGCCAAATGAGTAAGGTTTCAGTTTTTTCGTTGTTTTTTTTCCCCAACAGTAATGAGGCTAGGGCTAACATTTTTCGGCCGATTATTTCAAACGATTCTGTTTATTTTCTTAATGTTTTATGCATTTAAAATTAAACATTGTTAATTAATCCATCTTTCAGATTCATTCTGAAGTACTTTTGAATTAAAATAACACAGAATAAAAGAAATTAAAAATGTCTAATCTGCATAGCGTTACCCCAACTGGCGTAGAAAAATTCACGCATTTGTGTTACCGTAACTGGCGTTGAAAATTCACGCATGCGCATTGTGTTCCGATTGTTGACAATATTATCAACGGATGATTGTTGATTTAAATTATTTTTAGGTTAGTTGCATGCTTTTGTAATTAAACTGTATTTATGTTAGTTATATATTTTTTGTATATGCTTATAGTTTTAAGTACATCGTTTTTAAATAGTTTTTAAAACTTTTCGACCGATTATTTTAAACGATTCATTTTATTTTCTTAGTGTTTGATGCATTTAAAATTAAACATTGTTAATTAATCGATTTGTTCATGATGAATCTGAGAAAATTTTGTTGAGAAATTCTTGAGATATTACATAAATTAAGAAAGATATTCTTAGTGCCCATAAAGTTTAAATGCTCAGTGACTCTGTTATCAGTAATCATATTATTAAAAAATGCTTTGTTTCTGTAAAAAATATTATTATATTAATTGCAGATTAATTCTTCCCACTTTAATTTAAAGCATAATTTCTACGGGAGCTAACAGAAAATTAGAGAGATACATATTACGTTATGACTGAAGGCTTTTATAATATTATGAGTGAATTATATGACTATCAAAATTTGAAGTTTTAAAATATTTTGATGAAGAATCTATTAAAGTAGGAATTGCGTAAAATATTTAATAATTAAAATTTAAACGAACATTAAGATTGGCGAACCAGATAGTCGCCAAAGGGGGCTAGTAAATAATAAATTACATTATTATAAATTTGTTTCTTTTTTCGGAATGGAACATAATGTCCCATTTTGCATAAACTCTCCTATGGAAAAAATTATTTCGCTTAAAGTGTGTCGCAATACGAGCAAGATACAAGTACGAATCATATTTGTAAGAGAGATTATACTATATTTTGATGAATCTACTGTAAAAAATATGTTTTTACTGCATGCATGTGCCACTTTCCAGCCTATTTTTTTAAATTGAATTCATATTATTCGAATAGCAAAAGTAACAAATTTCCTCTGAACGTATTTTTTCCAAAATTTAATAGAAATCTACGAATTTGATCTAAAATCCATATGCAATGTTTCCTAAGTCTCACTCAAAGAGATTTTTTATATCATCGTATTAACAAATAGACGAACAGATAAAATAATGAAAATGTATTTTTCGAAGTTGGGGAGATCCGAAACGTGGAAATTCGTTAAAATATCGATTTCGAATTTTTAAAAATTGCAATACTTTTTCTATAATTTTCTACAGAAAGTAAAAAAATATATATTTAAATTATAAATGCAGATTTCTTTAAATCAGTTGAATGAAAAATCGAAAAAAGGTCCTTTTTTCCTTTCAAAAAAATTTATTTCGCTTCAAAATTATGTTGCGAACATGCGCATATCATCTTATGTTACAAATCAAAGACAAAGCAACAGTGCAAGAAAACGATTTCGTTTCAAATTGTGATTAATTTCTTCTAATTCTCGCTTCATAGTGTAGGATTTTATTTGATGCGAAAAATCTGTTTGAAATTTAAGTGAAAGCTCTATTTATACTCTAACGATCCGTAAAAGTCTTTGCCGCAACAAGCACAAAAGAGGATTTTGCTAAATAAAGTCAAAAAATTTTAATTTAGCTGTAACTACTAAGATTCTATTTATGTTTCCACAAATGTAGATTCTGCGTAATTGAACTTCCTTTTTAAAAAAAAATTAAATGTTTCAAAAGAGTTTTATACAGGAAGTAATTTAATGTTGTATTGAAGTTTGTATGCATGAACGCATCGTTTTAGCCAAAATTTAAATGATATAAATATCCTGTCAATGTTTTATTTCAGTGTTCCATTCTAAGAAATAATCATGTTTCAATTCGTTTAAAATCTTCGCAATTAAAAAAAACTTGTTCTGAAAATGATATTAATGAGTTCAAAAAAGGGCAATTAGAACTGAATTGTTGTTACTGAAGAGTTCGCAGAAGTTTTCGTCTTCGAAAATGCAATTACTAATAAAATCATGATCTATCTTTACGACATCAACTTACTTTCAAAGAATTTTTTTTCACTTTCTTGTACACGAAGCATATAAAATGAAAGTATTGAAATAGAAAAAATAAACTCAAAATCAAGAACTTAAAGACTTCACATTTTATATTCCTTGAGTCCGAGAGAAAAACATTTTCTAGAATTATTTCTATCTGTTGGAACCCTTTATAGAGCATAAATCCGGGCATCGGCAAATAAATTTTTTGAGGTTATATCATGAAAAATGGATGATGTAAATGTTAAAACAAAAATTCGTTTAATTTATTAAATAAAGAATGGTAATTATACTTACCAAAGATCGTTCAGGGGAAACTAAAAGTTGTAAATATACTTACTACTGAGCGTTAAGGGCAAAAATATCATCAAACGTTTACTAGTAAATAAACTTACCACAATTTTAGATAATTTAAAACAACTTATTTAATTTTATTTGTCAGAAATCATGGAATTGCTCGGAATTCAAATTCGATAATGTCTTACATTAAAGTTTGAAAATCATTTTTCATTTAATGCATTGCATAAAAATAAATACATTGCATAAAAAAATCGCTACATTGCATAAAAATAAAACTGTTGCAATCTGATGAAATTTTATTAATAACATCTTATCTACGTTTAGGGTTGAGATATAAACTAAAATGTAATAAACTATATTGTTCAAATAATAAGTACATCAAAAATGAAATCAAACTATACATAAAATAATTAACAGGAAAATTCCGAATTTTAAAAAACTCCGATTGTGTCAACAGTTTTTGCCATTTGAAAAAATGAATGTTGAATTTAAATTAAATAAATTCATTAACAAATACTGATAAATATAGGAAAATGTTAGATATAAGAAAGAGAACACAATGAAAAGTTTTTCTGAAAACTTTTCTGGGAGTTAAAATTTAATAACAAGCGCGGAAACTTAATGCTGTTATGAATCTCCCGCACCGTGAACGAATAGTGGTAAGCATACTTACCACTTCTGAATTTAAATGATGTATAACTATAGACTTAATGTATTTCTGAGATATTAAGGTTGCTCAATCAAATGTTAAGCAACTAATTATCATATTTAACATTTAAAATACTTTTTCGAGGCTCAATTAAAAATCTATTGCAGGAGGTAAGAATATATACCCGAGAAATATAAACTATGAATAATGGAAGAAATCCCGGAATTGAACAAATGAAATTTATTTTGTCAGTTTCATGCAGAAATTCAAATGCAGATCTGCATCGAATTTTGAATTAAATTCGATAAGCTGTCTCTTTCAGTGCTTGTAAATTCAAGTGCTCAATTCGAATACTCGTAAATGCGATAATTCAAAATCTAGAGCAGCGAGGTTATAATGTTGCCATCACATAAATTTATATCTTATCTTATCAAAATTATACTCCAGTGTCAAATTTTGGACAAAATCAGTCAAATTGAAAAGGTTTTGCCTCAAAATCCATACAGGAATTTCTTTATATGTTAAATACAAAGCATACTACAGTGTGGAAGTTGAAGAAGCTGGGAGGAGAACATTGCTACTGGTTTCTTAGAGGATTTAAGAAAATTTTCAAATTTTGAACAAAATTAATACTTGCTCTTAACATTAAAATTACACTCCTGTGTCACATTTTGAACAAAATCGTTCATATTGAAAAGTTTCTATTTCAAAATACGCACAGGAATCTCTTCTTAGTACGATATTTTAAATATTATACAAAACACGTCACAATGTGGAAGGGTATGCATAAGTATAGAGAAAAATGCTCCTACTTGCTTCCTAGAAAACTTTAGAAATTTTTCAAATAATTTTCAAATTTTTCAAGGAAACTGATAATGATTAAAGAAATATACCAGATTAATTTATCCCTAGTATCACATAAATACTGTACAATATTGTATGGCATTGATCAATATTCGCAATATTGTATAATATTGTGGAATATTGATTAGCTTCATATAATATCAAAATATTGCATAATATTTAGAATATTTTGATGCAGGCTGTGCCACCTATTTAAATCTTTTAAATATGTAGTAAACCTGCCTGAGTATACGGCTGTGAAAAAGAACAGTATAAATGAGCACATAAAGGAAAAAAAAATTCATCCCTTAAAGCTCATTTTATGCGGCACACACGCAAAAGAAAACATTACTACTCAATAATAAACGATGGTTTTTAATGGATTAAACTTAAATCATACCATCATATTAGTAAGCAATTTTAGTACGTATCAAAATCCTTAACTATAACATAAAATACTATATTTCCAATAATTGAAAGAGAGCAAAAGAGTTTAAATGACGTTATATTTGGAAGTAATGTGAAAGGCCAATAATACTACTTATTATTGTTGTTATTTAACAGTACATTATTAAAAAGCAAATTGCTTTCTACAAGTAGTTGGGTTTTAAACGGAAAAAAAGCATCTGAGAATGAATTGTTATTAATTATTTTAAATATCGATAGGCTCCCATGCTTTTTATAAACCCCGCGTTTTTGAAAAACTTCCAGCTGGTTCCGAAAAAAAAATCTACCTTGTTAAAATTTCTATCTTTTATGCATACACTGCCGAGGTTAACGTTGCATTGCATGCAATTCAGTACTTGTTACATGTAGCTAGAGAGCTACATTCTTTTCTTTATTTTGTTCTATTCATTATATCAATCAATACTGGACACAGATATACACAGTTATATTTGGAAAAATGCCAAATACACATTTTGAGAACCAGCTGTTTTTAAGCTGTATTAAAGGGAAATGTTCGATACTTTCCGAAAATAAATCAAAGAACTGAAAGTCGTCTGGTACGAAACGTGCTGGAGTTTGATCAATTTTTCGATAACAACTCACACGCACTTAATACAACTTACAAAATAGAATTCAAAATTCGTAAAATAGTGCCTGAGCAAATCATCCAATTGTATATCAATTCCTAAACCTTTTTGAGAAAAATAAAAATGTTCTACATGTTGATGGTAATTGATCATACAGGGTGCTTACGAATTAATTATCATAAGTAGATGCTGCAGATATATGTAAATAAGTTAGATATATTAGTTAAATATTTTATTAGTCCTCACTCATAATGATGATCTATATGCAATCCTTTCATGATTTGATCATCGCCAATATAGGCCATTGCTAGGACTTCAGCAGATGTAATTTATGATGTGCGCTTTCACATGCTTCAAAGAAAATGGATAAGTTTATTTATATACAGTGTATCTAAATTGTTGCATTATAGATAAAACAATTCAACATCGTGCACACAGAACCGACGGTGACCGCTGTTCCTGTGTGGTTGATGATGGCATTATCCTCCATGAAAGAGAAAAAAAATATTTGCAGATGCTTTAGAGGAAAAGGATAAGTTTGATTTTTTTTTGGGGGGGGGGGGCGAAAGAGCCATATTTTGCTAAACTGCGACATGCATATGGTTAAAAGTTAAAATCAATGACATTAAAAGCTGAAAGGTCAAACGCAGTTTCTAAATGTGTGCTAAAATTTCGTAAATTTTATAAAATTGTTAAAAAAATAAAGCACGTTGCAACGCAAGCAAAAAAAAAAAAAGAGTTAATCAAATATAAGGTAAAAAATCGAATATCTTTCAAGAAATTAAAAAGATTTGGATTGTGTTTTTCATCCACTAAGTCACTCAAGCTTACAGATGAGCAATTAAAAAAGTTCTGACGGTGGAAATTAAAAGAAGGGTATTCGATACGAATGTAGTTAACAGTAAAATTAGTATAGCAAGTGGGACATACGGGGCTGCTTTCTCCAAAATTGATGTGCTTATGAGTGAAACGTATATGTCCCATACGGAGGCAAGTCAATTTGACATCGATCTCGAGTATGAAAACTACAAGTACGTTGTATATACTTTGTATCTAAAACTTCAAGTTGTTACATAATAGATATAAAATTCAACGCCGTACACACAGCTACCGATGGTCTCTATTCCTATGCAGTTGTTGATGGCACAATCCTCCAAAAAAATTGTCAGAGGCGAGATATAACATACTGAGTGCTAAACATTTCCTTTACACAATTTGCACAGCTAGTAAGTCAAGTAAAAACAATTTATTTACAGTTCATGCAAAGAAATTTTATACAATACTCCTTTTAGTGTACACTAAATCTAGAGCTCAAGCTAAAATACTATCTTTGAACACAAGCTTATTTCACCGGATAGAATTAAAAACACAATAACTAGGAATCAGCAAGTTTGGCTGTATCAAGTCGAAAATCTCAGCTAAATCGCTTCCAGTTCTGTCAGACTACTCACTCCCCCCGAACTACGAAGAATTATAAAAATAAGGCAAGAGCAGAAAACAAAATGAATTTATTATCAAAGGCTCAATGATATCATGTTTAATTTTTGACATAATTACGGTTAAAATTCTGGAATTTGTCGTATTGATGCATCAGGTTTCCTATTCCCCTCTTCGAAAAGCGTTGCTGCCGATGTTGTAAAAGGGGCTTTGATCTCATTAGTCTCTAATTATTATTGTTTTGGCATCATAAGCAGTCCAGGTATGAGATGAAAGTCAATCTGCACTAAACCGTATTTTCCATGAAGAGGAATGAGTGAGCAAGATTGTCGTAAAACCTTGTTCAACAAGTTACACAAGGGTGGGAAATGGTGGGTGCTGGAATCTAATCATGGGGATCTGCGGATTCTAATCTTAATAATTATTCATCTGTTATCCATCAGCACTACAACTTACTTCTCATATCCATATATTAGCTGTAAATGTAATATGTATCTGTGCATATATAAAAGCCAAAATTGGCAATAACTTTCAGTACCCATTTCTTCATGTTTGCATAAAATAAAAGCCTTTGTCTTTAAAGTGGTTTTCATCTTATCCATTATCTCATCCATCACAAAACCGTCCCTAAACACGAGGCCAGCGAGAGAACTTTGCATTAGTTAACTCCAATATGAAGAAATTTTCTATTTGATAAAAACCTCTAATTATATAGAGTAGGTGTTTAGAAATTCTATCTTCTTCAGAGGAAAAAAATAATACCTTGTATTTTCCTGTTGTTAAATGCATTAGACATGCCAAGTGTAATTACATTTTTTTTTATTTTACAGTGTTTTTATCTTCCTTATCTTTTTATCTTCTCCCATCTAAAATCAAATTGCTTAGAATGCAATTTTTCTCTTCTTCTTAAGTTTGTACGTAATCTTTTAAGGAATAACTAGATATCGTCTAGAATCTACTCTACAGAAGAAGTAGACGTATTGAATTATAAGATTTTTCACTTAAAGCCTTACCTCCCTTTGTATTAAGGATACTAGAACTATTTTCAAAATATCTGGAAAAGTGCTCTAATTAAAAGATTCATTTGACATGCCAGGAACCAATTAGGGTTCGAGAAAAAGACTTCTCTTATTATCCCTATCGTGATTCCGTTTGGACAGGAGGTAAATATTTAAATTATTTAAATGCAGACATTTATTATATTTAATAATAGATGCAAATCTCCATTTTAAACCCACCCCCGCAAAATAAATATATATATCCTTCAGAAATAACGTGGTTTCATCGTCCCAAAAAAAGTCAATTAACCGAGAATGGAGCTGGTTGCTACGACTGCAATTTCTAAAAAGTAGGTTACAATACTTTAGAAATTTGAGAATTTCTGCAATAGATTATAATGAAGAACCCGTTGTAGAAGCAAGATTTAAAAAATCATGAGCTTTCTATGAAGAAATTTTATATGGAAAAGGAACGTCCTTAAGTTTATAGACGAGGTGGTTCGATTTTATGAAGCCATTAAAATAACTCCATTTTATATTATATATACAATTTAGAACTATTATATACATACTTTTTATATACATACCGATTTTTTTCCATTGCTGGAAACTAAAGAAGAATTTTGTTTATTATTTGTGTAGTTTGTACAGATGAATCAAACAATTGCATTTTTAATAACACTATGATGTCATGAGTTTGTCTCCATTAGATAGATTTGCACACAGAATAAAATAATTAAATATGATGATTATAGTAACATGAATTTGATATCTGACAATTTGGCGGAATCATGGAAGTGAAATTTTATGTAAACGATAATTTGAAATTAACTATAACCTATATTTCCAACGAACCTATATTTCCAACTTGTCACCAGCTGTGATAAGTGCATAATTCCAGTATTCAGAAATAAAAACATCCATATCGAAAAATAAAATTTCAATTTGCATTTACTATATTCTAATTATACATAGGGTATTGAAAATTAATTTTCTTTATTAAATTTCATTACTAGAATTTTTCTGTTCTTAATTTTTTTAACACCGTTTTAAATATTTCAGTTGAAATAAGAAATTTGTTTTTTTATTGTTATTTATAATATGTAAATAGCTAAATAGTAAAAAAAATAAAAGTGCTAATTTTAAAAAGTTAATTTTTTTCTAAAATGTAATTAAAATTTAAAAATGTGAATATTAAAATTCAAATAAAAATGTCTTTTAGACATAGTATAAATATCGATCAAACTTTCATAATCGCTTGATAATATTAAGAGAGATATATCTGCATCCTTTTTCATTTTTTTTATCTCATCGTACCTTTCTTTCAAATGTTTTTTCTTCTTATTATTATTCTTTTCATTAGCTTTGCAAACATTTTTCGAAAAACGAGGAACTGAGATGTCAATGCAAACAGGAAATAAACACAAAAATTTCCGGACTTCATTATAAAGCAGGAGTTATTTTTCCCAAACCATAAACCATCCCAAAATATTGTTGCATTTGGTGCATTTACTTCCTCCCTTTAAATACCAATTTAATTGAGAATCCAAAAGTAACTATTCCTTATTTTATTAAATAATGAAGTTTAAAGAATCGTAGTTCAGCGTTCCTAAAATAGTTAGTGAAAACCCTAATAGTCTACCATTTAGAAATAATGTTTTATTCAAAAGCATGAGATAATCTGCAACATATTCCTCAAAATAATTTATTGATTGGATCTCATTATTAAACTAAATCGAAGAATTTGGTTTCCAGACAGATATTTTGAAATTACCCAGACAGAATTGTTACGACATTTCCTTTACAGTTATTGATCGAAGTCTGATACTTAATGTTTATGAGATGTATAATGCATACTAATAATGGTTTCTAAATATAGTTTAAAAATTAAATGATACAATGAATCTCTCATATTTAAATGTTGCTATATATTTATAAATAAAACGTTTCCTTAAATGAATTAAAACTATGACGTACTATACATTCTGCATCGAATTTATAATTTGATTTGAAATTTAAAACATGAAATAAAACTTTTAATTAATTATAAACATGTTTTGAGTGGTTTTTACTTTCTCGTATACGTAGTATACAGAGAGTACAGTAATCATTGAAAAATTCGAATTTGAGATTTTGACAAATCACCACGTTTTAGATTCCACTGTTAAAACACACATTTTTGGAAAATGTCTGCCTGTCTGTGACAAAGATAACTCAAAACTGATATGATCTAGATGTATGAAATTTGTAGGTTTCTTTCAAAGTTTGATCAAAATTCGCTCATGAGAAGTCTATTTGTCCTCTTGTTCGAATATAATTTAACACGAAAACTACAAATATATCTAGAGAGAGCTAGATACATAAAATTCGATACACAGAATTAACATCTTAAGTTTAGATGTCAATGAAATTTTGAGCCAAATCCAACAAAAAAAGGGACTGACGATCTGTTGGTCTGTACTTTCAGAAACATGTAAATTCGATAATTAAAAGAAGTAATCAGTTAAACATATCATATTTGATATGTGATTTTGTGACTATAAATGTAGTTTCGTATCAAATTTTTGTTTCAATTGGTTAAGAAAAACGCATCTAAAACAAATTCGATTTTCGCATACAATTAACTGGATACCAAGGATTAATCCCTAAATAACTCGTCAAGAATGACACGATAGATTTAATAAAAATTCTAAATCACTAAAGGTTAATATTTCGTAACTATCGTACGCCAATGCTATACAAGGCGTTCTGGTGAAACCACTCATGTTGGTTATAATAAGTCTTCATTCAATGCCTGGAAAACTAATGTGAGTCATTTTTTTGCTTATATGATCCTTACTTAAACACAGTTAAAAGCAATATATTAAATAATCTACTCATTAAAAATAATCGATGAAAAAAAACAGTAATATAAATAATCTATTTCAGAATATGTAAGATAACTTTCAAATATATTTAATTTGCGTTATCGCCATCCAGAGTAGACCGGTTAATGTCAAAATTTAAGTAATCTAATTATTAGATATCTTTGATGTATTGCATCAATTTTAATTTATTTTAATAATTGGAACAAAGGATGAATGGACGAATTGTTGAAAATTTTCAGTCTGTGGAAAGCATTTTCAAGCATCATAATTACCTTGTACATCATGTATGCACTATTACTTAGCGAAAAAATGTTTTTTAGAGTATAATATTATCCACATCAACAAATAAAATTAGGTAATGTGTAATTGACTATTTTTGTACATTATAAAAAGTTAAGCAATTTCTTGATACTAATTGTAAAGATGGAATGGCATCCAAAACAATAAATGAAAAAGGGAAAAAAATAGCGGTCTATATAAGAAAACAAATCTTGATGATACTTACCAGCTTAAGTCTTACTTGGATGACAGGAGACAAAGAATTCATAAATTTCAAGAGCATTGTAAAATGTTTTAAAAAAAACAATCATGGAGCTTCAATTCAAACAACAATATCAAGCATGCTTTTTGAATTCTGCTCTGTTTGCTTGAAGACAAGAAATAGAACAAACTTAATTCTTCTGGAATTCTAGAATCATGATTGTAAGTCAAATTTAATATTAATCGCCAAATAATTCATATGATCATAGCCAAATGACAGCGGGGGCATGGATCGTTTATTCAGAGAAATACTTTACTCACTCTCCAAACGTATAATTACTTTCTTGATAGAAGATTAATTATGATTATAAAAATATGGCAAAAATTGATGAAATCCAATATTTACTATATCCCAAGGAATATTCCTTTATATATCACTTTCTCACTTTCTAAATGATAATGTAGAAATCGCTCTACACTCTTCATTTAATATGAGGTGTTCAGTTTTTTTTCTTTCCTTATACAAAAAGAAAGTATTGCAATTGTCGAAGAATACGAACTCAAAAGTTTGACAAATCTCGAGTTTCACGCCTTCCTGCAGAAGAAAAATACATTTTTAGAATTATGTTTGTCTGTGAACGCCCTAATTCAAAATCACCGTTTCGAGTTAGATTTATGGAATTTATTATAGGGTCTTTACATCAAATTTATAAATTTTTATTAACTTTTGATATTTATTCATCCAGAGATTGACCTTTCTATCAGTCTGTACAATCATAAGCATGTAAATGCTACAATTCAGGAACAAAATAGCTTAAATATATGAATTTTGGTCTATGATTTTCTAGCTACATTCGTCATTCTGTTCAAAATTTTAAACAGTTTGATAATAGACAGGTAAAATATATTTTCGGGTTTCTGGTACTTGTGTATTAATGGAATCATAGCAATTCATGTCCAAATTGTGTTGAGAAAAATCGCAGCTAATAAGCATTTTTTTATAATAATTGTCATGCATTTAATAATACAGATGCGCATTTATTAGAGAATCTAGGAAATAGGGTTTGTTTCGGTGTTTATTTATTTTTGAAAGCGGGATTTGTATTATTTTCTAGATTCACTATAATCATTTTTTCCTTCTCTGTTCTATACCATTTAATTTTCTTGCCTTTTCAATCGCAGTGTTGATAATAACAACTCGATAGTTATTGTTTTGTCATGCATTGTTTCAACCATTTGTATTATTTTGTAATGTTATTTCGATTTGTTTAAAATATTATACTATACCCTTATTGTTTTTTATTTCTTAATGTTATTTTTATTGCATCTATATAGAATTACAATCATGTCCTAGAAGAATCTCGAATTGCTTACTGATTTTTTTAAAGGAAATTTTGATTTAATATTTTGAATTTTTATGTTCTATAATAAATTGAGCTTTACTTTCTCTTATTTTTTTTCTTGAATTGCGATTGTTTGAAGCAACCGCTCAACTGTGAGACCTGACAGTTCTAGATTAAAAACCCTATTTTACTTAAGATACAGCTAGTATGTAGTGTACATTCAGTCTTTCGGGAATAAATGTTATCCCAAGAAAGTGGCACTGAAATCTGTGAAGGAGGTGCTGGCTCAGAGGTCGTACTCGTCATCTAACAAGAGTTTAATGTTAAGAAATCCGTTCTAAAATAGTTACCTGCACCTCCAAAATGGGAAGTAAAAAAAAAGTATCGTTTCCCCCTCCCTTTCTGTTTATGTACTTGCGGGCGCGACTTTATATTTCGTAGCAGAAAGCAGTTAGAAAATTGTTTTTATTTTAAGTAGTTTTATATTTCGAAAAGAATGTTCATAATTCGAATACTCTAAATTTTTCATAATATAAAAATTGAATAAAATTAATAATTTAAGTATAAGAATTCATCATTCAAATTTCTATTACCTTTTATTCGAAGCATTTTCATGAAAATCTTCTTTCCCAAATCTTCTCAATATTCTGAAAATTTCATCCAGAGTGCTTTAGAAAATAAATTCATAAAGCCACTTTATCCCGCCGTTGTAGGAAAATTTCCAATCGACGAGGTCCCTAATTCGGAGAAGCTCGCCTTTCCGTACGTGATCGAAATGCATGAGATCACTTCTGCTCTTTTCAGTAACTGAATGTCACGTTTCCGTCAATGAAATAAAATGAAGCTCGAAAATTTCTATCATCACTCAACAAAATGAATTCTATGCCATCACGAAATCGAAATGGATTACCGATCGTCTGCTCGTGCCATTTAATTTATTCAGTAGAATGGCAACGGAAGTTAAAATTCGCCTGAGAACTGAATTATGGTGAAACAAAAGCGTTGAAATCTCGAAGAAAGCATATTGCGAATGAGAGAGAGAGAGCGTCTTAGGAGTAGGGGAGAATTTATGATGGCAGTTTTGCATTTACTTTGCAAATTTTCGAACTTAATTTATGAAAAGGATTTTAATCTTTAAAATATTTAAAGCAAAGTGGGTCAGTAAGGTCAATTCATGTTTATATGATAAAATGACAGTTTATTATTATATGATAAGGCTTAAATTTTGAATGTATTGTGCGTCGCACAATTACTACTCGTAAAGTGGAAAAGACAAATTTCGAATTTTTATTTCATTTCTTTTTTCGGTACTGTAATTATAATTATTACTGAGCTTAAATTTTTATTGACTTTTAATCTTTATTATTATATATTCAGTTTTTTACTGAATACAATAGATTACGTTATCATTTCAAATATTATTATATAAGCATAAAATGTATGTAGAATAATTTAGAGAAAAAACTTCACATAATTTCAAAGGAGTTTAATATGTTTCTTTGAATGCTTTCCGAAACCATGCTAATAATAATTTAAAATTGAGAGTAAAAGTGAAAAGAATTTAAAAGTTTTAGAATCACAATTGTTACAATCTCGTTTATTATAAAAACCCAAAAATCTAAATGCTTTTTTTCCTTTTTCGATACGAACGGTTTTCAGGAAATATAGCGATTTCTAATATTAACCCCTTTGCCCTCGGATGGAGCATCATTTTGATGTTTTATTTATTTTTTAATTTTTTAAAAATAGCTAAAGAATGGTAAGAAAATGTAAATTACTTTTTTGGTAAAATTCAATTTAAAAACTATAATAAATATTTTTTTTCATAACAATAAGCAAATACTTGTGTTAGCTTAATTTTGCACCTAATTACTCTTCCGAGTGCAAAGGGTTAAAATCTTATCAAAAAAATCAACCAAAGTAACTAACTTTAAGCTGCATGCAAAACAATTGAGGACAGACCTAACGATTGTGAATAGAGATAAGATTATCGAGTGGTACCCCGGTCTCCGAATCATACCAACATGATATTAAACTCTTCAGTATTTCGAGATTCCAATCAGTGATCAACTAAACTCAGAAGCTTACTACCAAATCAACATGCAGAGAAGAATTTGCTACACGAATTAATTTTGTAGAAATGTGCATCAAAATTTGCTTTCGAATATCGCAACGGTATTTTACTCTTGCATCTGGCAATGCGAAATCACATCTCCGTTATTCTGTAAAATTTGTCATAGATCCTTTTGAATTTATTGCGTTACTAATCTGATAAATAAACTAGTACAAGTTTTATAAGGAAGTATTTGAATACTTCAAGCATTGCACCTTCAGCCTGAAATTGATTACCCTATTTGTAAATGAAGTTAGGGACTATTAAATGGGATGGATAAGAAATTAATGCTCCATGAGAAAACTTATTTCCTTACATTAAATTGTAAAATTCATTTACTATTAGTAACAAGTTGGTATTTACAATACTATTCAACATCCAACAGTAAGACATTATTGGAGGATCATGGATGTTAGAAATTTCTAGAAATAACCCATATGTAAAAGGAAATCTTAAAGTTCTCCACTTCCTACATTTTAGAAATGGTTGCCATCTTAGTCAGCATCATTACTTTTGAATAGTTTTCAAAACTAATCATTCCGCGTGAATTCCAACCCAAGAATTTCATGGGAAGTGGATTCAAAAAGTGTTATCCTACATCTTTAAGCAAGGCCATTCACAAATTGATTATAGGATACATTATTCTAAAACTTCCGAAATGAAACGCCTAATTTCTTCACTCAAAATAAGGTCTTTTAAACTGGAAAATTCGAGCTATATCAATTAAAACCAAATTTTATATTTGAAGTATCCAAAACATGAAGTTAAATACTCCGAAGGTAAAAGTTGCCTCAAGCATTCTACAGGGCCATTCCATTAACAATTCTCTTTAATTTACCTACATTAAAAGTGTTAACCTCCAAGACCATTGGTTTTGAAGGTGTTAAATTGAATCCATTTTATTCAATTACATCTTAATTTCTTGTCCTTGTATGTTTTCAAGTTAATTCTCTTCAATATCCTGGTAGACTACCTCATCCTCGATTAGTAGGATTTACCGTTCTCATTTAACCCTTTGCACCTATCGCTCACCACTCAAGACGCCGCATCATTTTGACTTTATTTCAGTTATGATAGTTAGGAATACCTACAGAAAGGTAGAAGGATGTATACTAGAAAAGCATTGCCCCGAAATTAAATATTTCGGGGAATTTAACTTAAAACAATTCTATACATTTAGTTTTTGGAGCAATAAACCCTTATATTAAGTTAATTATGAGTAGAATTACTTTTCGAAGTGCAAATATTTGTTTGAAATTAGGTCAGTCATCAATATACATTATAAAAGAATTCGAATAAAATAACAGACATGTATAATTTCATATGTACGCAATATTATCCACTTAAACAGCGAGATCTCCCATTATTAAAAATAAAACTAAAAAGGACAATATAGATAAGATTCCAATGGATGCTCATTTATTAACATCAAATTAAAGATCTAACAATTAACAGTTTCGTTATTTAAACAGTTGATTTCTGAACCAAGTCCTTTACTCGTTTGGCTTCTTTAGTACCTCTGATGTTATGCAACCAAGGATACCTCTCGGGGCACTTGCCACACAACTGCAAGTATCTAAGTTCAGTGCGACTACCATCATGCAATTTGACTCGACATGTGCGAGGAATGTTGCATCCAGGGGTTCTGGTTCTCGGGCATTTCCAGGCTTCAAAACTCTTCACCATCTCGGATGGCATGGGAGAACGCATCCATTGAATAGCTTGTTGCATGGTAACAAACCACACATCTGGATAATTTTCGAGCACGTAGTCAATAAATACATCTAGAGCCGAAACCTTGGCATCATCTGTCACCCAGTTGACGTGGAAATTCAAAACGAAGGGAGCCTTGTTAGTCGTGTAGTGCCTCAAGAAATTGTACACTAAGAAATTGTATATTTGTTCAGGGTCATCTGGAAATACGCATTGGTCCAGGAACACACAGGATCCACCAGTTTCATCATCAGAAGTGTAAGTGTTAAGAGGAAATTCCCAAATCCCAGGAAATGATCTGGTTGGACAATTTCCAGGAAGGCATTTGTGTGGGATGCTATAGTCCAAGGTGTAAGGCCAAAGAGGAACTTCAGACAGAGGCACAGCTAAAGAGGAGTCGTAGTCTAAACCATAGTCGTAGATGACTTCCAACATCTTATTGCCCCCAGGCTTCAAGAAAGGAGCTCGCATACCTAGAATATCTTCCCTAGACACATTAGCAAATTTATGCATGATCTCTTTCTGGCCAATCACCTCTTCAACCCAGTCTTCAGTACTTGCTTGAGACCAGAATTCTTCGGGTTCTCTAGATCTGGAAGAAAAATAAACGAGGATTAACCTTGTAAATAACTAAATTTTAACTAGTAAATATTATCTATATGGATGTAACAAAAGAAAGATAGACGAGTTCCAGGAAATGAATATCATTTAGGCCCATTTTTTCTTCATCCAAGATGAAGAGAAGACAAGCTATTTTAATTGTTTAAGTTAGTAGACTGAATCCGTTGTCTTACGGTATGGAGCACTCTTTAAGCAATTGCTTAAAGAATACTCCATGCCGCACGATCCACAAATACACCCCCCATAGAATACGAATCTTTTAGAGATGGCTTGAAATTCTTCATGGCAATACCGAGGAAATTGCCAGATTCTTTTTACAACATCGATTCATTTCAAGTCTCCGAAGCAGGTACCCAATGGGATAATATTCAACAGTAATACTTTAAGATTTCACCTTCTTACATCTTGCCGGCGTCATCGTTTTAATGTTAGTATGCCAAGTACACTGTTCCTATGCAAATACCGTTTGTTGCAAATAATTCGATTGTAGTCGAGTATCACTTGTATCTATAAATATTAAATTCGTTAGCTACTGAAGGAATTTATAGAATTACATTACTCAGATATTTCACCAATGGTATACTTACGTTATCGACTGAACAGCCATCTCATGGCCTTGACCATACAGTTTCTGAACGTAGTAATAACTGGTGTACTCATGAGGAACGAAGAAGGTAGCACGTATAGGACAGCCATTTGGGTTAAGACGAGTTTCGTTTAGTAAATATCCGAAGGGTTCTCCATTTAATACATTCAGAGCTCCACTGAAAGTCAAGATTATCATCTGAGGAGTTTCTCTCGGCAAAAGGTTTCCGGGAATTAAAGTACCGTCCTCGCTACAGAAACAATCTGGCAGCTTGCAAGAAGGATGGCAGCTTAGAGCAGCATTCGGATCTGGGGTTGTTGGCACAGGTGTTGCTAAAATGAGAGTTTCTTTTAATATCAAGACAATATCAACATATGCATCCTCATTATTCGAGGAGCGAAGAACCTGGCCAGAAGAAGCTTAAGTGTATTACTATACGTTTACAGAGATAAATTGGGTGTAACGTGAATATGGAATATTTTGCATGACTAGTGCTTTTACTAATTGAATATTGTTACATTAATCTTTTTCCAAAGGAGGTGTGTAAAAAAACTCGAAGAGGATGTCTTCCAATTAGAAAGGCACCGATTCTTTCTACGTGTAACTACAGAGGGAGAATTTTTCTGAATAATCGGGTGTTCTCCAAGTCTTATCCTCCTCATACAAAAGTTCTACAGCTCGCATTAGCATTTTAGGCAATGGATGCACCCTTTAAGCTTGTTTAACCAAGCTTCTCGAGAACACATTAATTCGCTCGAGTTGACCTATGTATACCAAAGCATCGTTAAGAACTGATGCTCCGTATGTATAATGAAGTACTATGCCACTGCAACCTATTTTAGAACTACATTGGAAATCAACCTCAATTGAGGTAACTTCCAGGAGTCCCTAACATCACAACTTTCTCGAAGATTGGAATGATTCCCAGTAGAGTCTCATCACCCGGACTCGAGAAATACCTCCATCCAGAAAAGCACAATGCGATTCGATACTCCAGAGATCGTGTTATAACATACAATATTAACAAGCGGACACATTCGTACCAGTAGATTTTAAGTCTAATTGAACTTCGTTATTTAGAATTCAGGTGCATTAGTGTCGCGTTGAATGAGAGATCTTAACCAATAATAAAAACATTCACAGATCAGTAGGGTTATACTTACTAACTGGAACAGGTCCACACTGCAAATCTTTGCTTTTGTATACACAAAGCTTCTTCGCATCATCAAAATACAATGGTGAAGGACAAGGTGTATCGTAAGCGATGTTACCATTGCAAGTGTAGAAACGGCGACAATTTGCAGGATTGGCGAAGACTCCATATTCCATAGGGCATTCAAAAGTAAACTGCTTACTTTTGAACTTATCACTTCCTCGAAATGCTGAAAATTAAGTCATAAATTTATATTTGTTTTACAGTTATCAAACATTTGATTAAAGATTAAATCACTAATATGAATCACGAACAAAACTAATAGATTCGTAAATGAATGATTTAAAAGATTTTAATTTACAAATTATCTTAAACTATCTCTTACCAGTTCCAATCGAAACTGCAAACACAGTAATAAGCACGACAACGAACATACAACTTAAAGCCATGATTTTTACTAAAGAGAGAAGCTCGATAGTGATGAATCTTCGTTGATACAACCTTTTTATACTTTGAAATGGAATGTTTCTTTTTATGATATGCAAATTTTCGTCTTATACCAATGAGCTTCTTCGATGAATGTCTAGGAATAATTACAATGAACCGGATCAGCAACATAGCGGATACAGATACAATTTCCAAGTACTATAGTTCTGCATATAAATTCAATTTCTAATTCACACTCGTTTATTAAAAATGAGAAAGAATAAATACATGTATTTCATTACGCTCCAAAGTTTCCGACATGTTTAGCAATTTCTTTCACAACTTTATAGAAATCTGTAGGTCAGTTTGATGATTTGATTCGAATCCTAAAAATAAATGGTTATATTATATAATCGTTTGGGGTTTTAAGAATTTCGCCTCGACTTTTCAAGTCAACTTGGAGAAAGGTTAGTGATACAAGCTTTCATTTAAACATAAATATCTTTTACTAATAATTCATTGCATTTAATTAAATTGCCTGCAGGTTAGTTTTAAATATCATTTGATTAAATTTGTATATGTTGTTATTCCATGAGTGTATTTTCTATAAAAAAAAGTATCTACAGCAATTGTAACATATTCAATGATTCCGATAATCCATTGTACGTCGGCGGCATAATGCAAATTCTGACTGAATTTAAAAAGTTATCTATTATACAAGCGAAATAAATATTATATTCTTTAAATTTATAACTATTGTTCCATCTCAATTAATTGGAAGGAAAGGTTGTCAATCCTTCATTGCGATCGTAAAAATAACATAAATATGGATGCCATTTAAAATTTTATTGCATATTGCCTCACCAAATTGTTCCCCAAACAAAGAATTTTCAATATTTAAATGGATTCACGGTTTGTCCTGAGGAATTATTGGTATTGGTGTGGTGAACTTTTCTATTCTGTGATGAGCGAATGGCTCTCAATATAGAAATGCAATCATAGTAGAGTTATTTTAAAGATGCTGTCCATTTTTTTACCGTACGACAATTGCCTCATTGTGTTTAACGTTTTACGTTTTGTGAACGTTATTTCTTCTAGAAAGATGTGCGCTGGATTTCCTATTTGAACTGATGCTGCACTCCAGACGATTAGAACGGGCGTATGCTGCTCCAGTATATAGTGTGACTGCCATAACCTATCTAATTCGAATATGCAAATAATCCTAATCAAGCCCCCATCAATGGGAAGAGAAAGCTCAAAATATCCCATTTGTGATTAAATCTACTATGTGATTAAAGGTAATAAAAACCAAAACTAATTCTTTAATTTTAAATGAAAAAATTTCAGGTGTAAATAAAATTTATCATGAAGTCATTTTTTTCTCAAAATTTTTATTATTATTATTAATTGTTAAGTTAATCAAAGTTTAGCATTTTTACTCAATAACTTTGAAGAATATTATTAATAAATATATTATTAATAAATTTGATACCAAATTTAAAATGCGAGAATCAAGCTTTACAGAGAAATTAATTTTAATTCAAGTTTTTTTTCTATTTAATTTTTTCACTTTTATTAGATTTCAAAAAATATTTTAAATTGCATGTTAAAAAAATATTATTTATAATTTTAGTTACTATATTTATATCCACATGATGATATATATATTAAGAGCATATTATTGCTGTTGTATAATTAAACGTGAATTTTTAAGATAAAATGAATGATGAATGTTTTGGACTGCTGTTTAAAAACTCCTTACGTTGTTTTTTTTTGAAGCCAAATTTTTAAACGATTCATTTGTTACTTTATCGCTTTAGTATGGTATTTCGTTTGAAGCTAGTTTGAAATAGTGCAATTCTCAAAACTTTTCTCTAAAAGATTTTGATAAATTTCGACAATTGATACCATTCTGAGTCAGAAACTTCTTTAACTTATGTCTATATGTTTGTAAAAAGATGACATAACAAAGGATTGAGATAGATGATTAATTTGGTGCATGGACTTGAATTAAAACCGTAAATATGTGTAAAATTTTAAAAGAAAATTCAACAACAGAATTAGAGAATTTTAAGGAACAATAATTGACAAAACAAAAAGTGTGTTTCGCAAAGTCGTTTTAAACATTCGCGTTGAACTGATGTTCCAAAGGAAAATATTTTACACATCTTTTTGTAATTCTTTAAGTATGTTATTGAAGAATTTTATTTACTACGGACTACGGTAATTTGTGTGTGAGAGAGAGAGTTCGCTTTCTGCGCTATAAGAATATCAGATTCATTAATTATTATTTCAGATATCTGGGATATCTTCAGATATCTAATTTTATTTAAAATATTATGTAAATCAGAATAATCGGTTATAAAACTATTCTCATTAGACATACCATTTATTATTATTATTATTTTAATTTTAAGATTTCGAATAATTTGTTATCTTCGAATACCAGCTTTTAAAATTATCTTCAAATAAACAGGAGTGGTCTCCCCAAAACTTTCTCGCACATTCTCTAATAATAAAAAAAAAAATAGTTATCCCTCGCATATTTAAACTTTGGGCCTTAAGAAAGACCTGGGAATATCACAAATGCTCAGATTTTTATTTCTAAGTTTCTCACACGAGAATTTTGGGCCTCACAGAAAACTATATATGCGTTTTAGGCAAGTTTTTTTTTTTTTTTTTTTCTTCCTAATGAAACTACAATTTCACACAGAACTGAGATTTTAGTAACAGGATCATAAACTAAATTTCTTTTATTTTAGTCACTACGGTTTTGAGCTATAACGTTCACACGCATGCGAAAGTACAGAAAGGCAGACCATTAAGCCGTTGACAGATCTGACAGATAGATAGTTATAAAAAAAATCGTTCCGCATTTTGGGAGGTATGTAAATGGAGATTCGTCAAAATCTCTAATTCTATTTTTTTTTTTTTCGATGATAATAATCCTTTTTCTTTAAATATTTCGTTTACGAGAAATGGTTCATTCAGTTCGCATTCCGAATTTTAAGATCAAACGTAGAAATTTTCTTATCTAACATTTGTGTTGTTTTGAATTATATTTTCGCACGCATTACTATCATAATACTTGTTTTTTTTTTTTAATTTAGAGAAATGAAAGGGAAAAAAATTATTCTACCACCAAAGGAAACTAATAATTGCCGTTCCGAAGAACACTACACTGAATTCTGAAAGACTGTATATATCTTTATTCGTAATCAAGATGAATTTGTGTGTGTGTGTGTATGTGTTGCATCCTGACCTATAAAAATATCAAATCCATTAATTAGTATTTAAGTTATTTGAGATACAATTAAGAATAATTTTATTTAAAATATTATGGAAATCAGAATAATCGGTTATAAAACTAATAACATGAGAACATTTATTTTTTAATTTTAAAATGGAGCTATTTTAAAATTTTAAATTAGGAACGATTTTTTCAAAATTTTAATTAATTAAATAATAAGGGAAATTTAGGGGTTGTTCAACGGTAACTTCCAAAAATATTACAATAGAAAAATGTTTTTCACCTCATCTTAAAATGCGAGGGGGGGGGAGGTGTTGAACTTTTCAATAACACCAATTTTTTAATATATCAATTAAGTTCAATTTTAAATCATTTTTTAAAAAATATTGTAAGCATATTTTTCAACAATTCATACAACTGCATTTCTGTTAAACCAAAAATTCTAAACTGTTACAGCTTTTCGGTGAAATATAAAAATTCTAAAATTTACTCTATAGAACTAAAATTGATAAACCACATTTTCTTTAATTTTTTATTTATTGGTATAACAGTGCTATAATTATGTGCTTCGGATTTTACAGTGACTTCATCAGTACATACAAACACTTGCAGAAATTCCATATACCCTACTTTAATTAGTGATTTCCAACATTTTAAAATCTCGAACACACAAGTAAGAATTAAAAATTTAGCAAGAACCATAAAAGCAATTTTTATTTAGGAGTCAATGCACTGTCAATGGAATATAATCATACTCTTTAACAAAACTTTTACGTCATAATAAAATATGCTATATATTGAAGTAAATAGTTGGTAACGGACCAGCTGCTTTGCAGGGAATATTGTTCAGTATTTATTTTCAATTGAACCATTTTAGTGTAAGCTGATGTTCATGATTGTCTCCAGCACAATGTTTATGTTTTTTTAAACATTAAATTATTATTAAAATATTATTTTAATAGTCTTATATCTGTTTTTTTTAACAAACACATGGACCCACTTAATAGAGTACAGTCTTATGATATTATAGTATCATTAAAAACTTTATCTGGATAATCTGTTTCAAAACGTATGTTTGGTTTCTCTATTATGTAATTTCATTTCTGGTTTTTTTAAATGTAAATTGTATGTAACTTTAATTTTTTAAGTAAAAAAAAAATCGTTTTTCATGTAAATATTAAATAGAATCTTTCCTCTTTTGAAGAACCCTAAAAGCAATTTTTTAAAAAAATTAGATATTTTGGACAAATTAATAAACTATTTTAGATTAAAAATTATGCAAAAATAATAATTTTTAAAATTAAAAGAATTACACATTAAATTGATTTAGTTAAAATGGTGTAAAAATTAGTTTTGTACAACTATATATTCGAAATCATCGCGATTAGTTTTAAATCATTTAAAATTCTAATAATTTTTTTAATCGTTCAAAATGCATCCCTCCTCATAGGCACCTCGAGATATTGAGATGAGAAGCTTTCGGTATGATGAGTGGTTCTCGCCGCCCCGCTGGGTACCTGCCTACCCATAATCTACTGACCCCACGATGGAAGGATTGTAAAATATCCTTAGGATTCAACCTTAGTTTTCGCTAAAGCTGTCGCGGCAGTCATTGAGATTTATCCGTGAGCCTTTGGATAGGTCAGAATAGTCAGTTATGATATTTCAACCCTCCAAAGTACACCAGTACCAAATTTGGTAGCTCTAGGTTAAACAATCTCTGTTTAAAAAATAAATTTAAAAAAACATTATCCATTCTTCATTGTAATCAATTTAAATATGCCGATTTCATATTCATTAATTTCAGTCATAATTTAGATTCAAATTGCAATTTTATCTCTTTTTAAAATATATTATTAATATCTTGGCTGAAAATATAATTTCGAAAAAGTATGATTTTTCAAGACACTAAAAATTGTATCACTTCATCGAAAATACATTTAAACACATCTCTTCTGTTTAAACAAAAATTACTAAAGTTATCTTATTTGAACTCATTCATTCGATTTCAGCCATATGAAACATAAAAAAACTGATTTCTTTTTTGATTTTAAACATTATCAAACACAATATTCTAGAATAGAAGATTTTGTGTTCTATATTCTAGATTGTGTATCTGTATGTGACGAAGTATAACAAAAAGAAAGGTAAATGTATCTGAATAGTATACATTAAAATAAAACCTGAAAAGGATGCCATTTTATATTTGTCTCCTTAAATTTAAATTGAGAGCTACTGATTTAAACAAACCACGATTAAAAATCGCATAAAAAATTTAAATTATTTAATAAAATGTAATATAAACTTTGGTGTTTTTCATTTCGCTGGACCTAAATATACTAAAAATAGCAATAAATACATTTTTAGGAGAAGAAAAGAGGCTGGAGATTAAGAGGCACTTTTAATAGTTTAGTTTCAAAAATATAATTCATTTTATACATATAAAAATAATCCAAAAACAATTATTTCAATAATTATTTCAAGATGACAAATTTCTACAAAGGAAATAAACAAGTGCATAGTGAAAAGGTACTTTAGTATAGAAATCTATTATTTTGTACTTATTATGATAACATATTCATGTATTTATTAAAATAGAAATATATTATTCAAAACATCTGTATAAGATATACATGAATTTATATATAAATTTTGATTTATTCAATATAAAATTCCATTTATTTAAATATATATGAAATAATTTAAACTCAGCATATACAAAATAAACTTTTCAATATTTTTAAAAAACAGTCTGTTTTTTTCAAAGAGGATTAGGGGAAGGGAGAGAAAATTATGAAAAATATAACTCTATCCAAAATATTTACACAAAAAACCAAGCAAAGTAAGATAATTACTATTTTTTGAGTAAATCCTTTACAAATACCAGATTCTTGAATACACACTCTCTTTTTTTAATATAAATTCTGATTATTAAGTAAAGATAGATATAATACTACATATAAGTTAAACCATAGAACAACAGGCACAACTAAAATATCACATTAGAAAAGAAACATATCTAAAAAAAAAAAAATTGTAAGTAACAGTCCTTAAGATGAGCCAGCATTAAGAAAAAACACCCCTGATAAAAACCAGTAAGATTCAAAATATTAATGAAAAATATACAAAATTCTATAAAAAAAATACTACTCAACAATTCAATACAATATTAGGATAGAAAAAATACAGTTTTAATAAAGATATCTGATTTAAGAGACACAATTTGCATTGCAACTATCTTTAATAATTAGCATATCTTGCATTTAAATTGTTTCCCCCTGCAGAATTTTATATTAACTTCAAGATTTTTGCAAAATCCACTGTAGTTAACCACAAACATACACATATAAAAAACAAAATCTTTTTTAATTTTTTTTTTCTGTATCATTGAATATACAAATTTTTCGTAACATTCACTGACTTAGATGGTAATTTGTCATATTTTGCCATTCTAGCAGGCCAACACTTTAATCACAATATAAAATGTATATACAAAAGAAATATCATAATTCTGCCTGAACATAATTATTCAAAGAAGCCTTGACTCTTTGTATTATTTTTAGATGTAATTCATAATCAAAAGAAGTTAATTTGTGATCTTCTACCTAGTATTTAGCAATTTTTAATTCTTATGAAAACTTTAAATTTTACTAAAATAACAGTCAACAATAAACTTATAATAAAAATAGTTTACAAATTTCTCAACATAACAAATAAATTCAGAATTTCTTAAAAAGAAATCTGTTTTAAGAGATATAAGTATTATATGCTAAATTTCAATTATTATTCAATAAAAGAAAGCAAACTAAAAGTGAAATCTATAGAAATGTTTATGCAAATAAAATTAAACTTTCACAAAAATACAACCTATGAATGAAAACATAAAATGAACACAATATAATATACAATATATCATGAAATTTTCTAAATAACTACAAAATAGAAACTTGACATGGATAACATTTGAACTTTACAAACCTATAAATCAGCAAGATTACTTATTTAAAATAGCACTTATGGCAAGAAAGCTCTTGAACTACTAAATATTACATAAACAAGCTAATTAATTCTTTTGAACTACAAAAGCACAAATAAATTAACAAAAACAAAACTGGTTCAACAAATATTTGAAACATAGGTGGGAAGATGAAAGTCATGAAGAGAGAAATTGTGAGATTTTAAATGCTTCTTCAGAAAATAAAAGCTGATGCAAAAAAAAAAAAAAAAAAAAAGCTCTACACCTAAAAAATATTTTTTATACATCCTCGCATGAATGAAATATAAAAAAAAATAAGAACAGAAAGAAAAGTAATTTTCAGATCAAATAAAGATATGAATAATAAAATAAATATATTAAATTTGAGATGATATTAAAATGTCAAAATAAATAAGCAGTAGAAAAACATTTTTGTTTTAATATTGTACTAATAATTTGTCCCTTGTTAAACATGCTCTGAGTCATATATGAGCATTCTTAAAGCACAAAGATTAATAAATTAAGTACAAGAGAATGAAATTTTAGAATTTCAAATGAATATATATATATATATATATATATATATATACCCTGCCATAATAAATACTTAATGAAGCCATGTCACCATGGATTTAATAAATATTAATTTATAAATGAAACTCTTACATATTCAAAATACTCACAATATTGAAAAAAATTTATAGATTGTATAGATAGATAATACATATACAGATTAACCATATCAATCCTCTGCATTGTAAATTTTTTAAGTCATTTTCAGATTGTACATTTTATATCTTTATAAACTTTTTTAGTTCACTCTAACTGTTATTCAAAATGCAATAATCAAGATTAAAATAGTAAAATTGCCTTCCTTACAAATTAACATATAAAATAAGGGTATATGCATTTTCATCCGGACATTAGTAATTGCAAATAGAAAATAAAAATTTTACTTAAAACTTATTCTTTGAGGTCAAACTAATGCTATTCAAATCACAACTTTTCATCTATATAAACTCCATATCACTTGAAATTTACATAATTATTCAATTCATAAAATATTAAATAATACCTCAAAAAGTAATCAAACGGGTATGACTATGTATTTCATTAGTTATCATATAACAAATATTTACTTTGAAATAAATAAGAAATTACTAGTTTTCTTTTATTTAAAGGAAATGCTTCATGAAGCTTTTTTTAAAAACATATTGTTAATAAATAAAGTAAACTATAATTTCTTGATAATAAAATTAAAGCAGATAATTTCTTGATAATAAAATTAAAGTATCAAAACAAAATTATCATATCTGGATGACTAGAAATTACAAAATTTTTGAAGGCATCTTGATTTTTTTTAAAAATGTAATGATTTATTTTTAAAAAATTTAAGTCTTGAAAATTCAAAGTGCTAAAAATTTACAACTTCGAATAAACAAGAATATTTTGGAACAAAATAATACTCATTATTTATAACAGAAAAATGTTATTAGTAGTGCAAAGTTAATGAATAAATAATATTTATACAAAAATAAACTCATCAAATAAGCAAAAAAAAAAATTAACATTAGTAGTTAACTTTCTCACAGTTACCTAATCAGCATGTTCACAAAACAGAATACTTCCATTAACTTTAAAATTTAAGGTAAATTTGAAATATTAACAGAAATATAAGAAACTACATAAATGCTTTTCTGACATTTTCTACATAATATACAAAATGTCACCATATTTATAGCAATGATTTTATTATTCTTAAATTAAATCCTAACCATATAAAACCATACTTATGCAAGCAATTTTATATTTATCATCTTTAAAATATGCAGTTAAAGTAATTTAAAATTAAATCTTTGCAAAAGTAGTTTGATTTTCATATATAGAAAAACTATTAAGGAACTTTAATGTTATAAGAAAAAGCCAAACCATAAACATAATAATAGGACTTAAAATATAAAATCACTTTTATATTCATAATAGTTGAAATGACAGTAATTTATTCAATTACGATATGAGCATAAACATCCAATAAACATTCAAAATATCTAAATATACTAGATTATTTAATTATTAGCACCCAGAAGATTGTTTAAAACATTTTCTACAAAATAGTTATAAAACTGGTATGAAAACATTAAAAAAAATTAAGTATAGTTCAAAAAATAATTTACAATGAGAATATGATTATTAATTAACATAATTACAAAAGATATTTTGATCACAAAAATTATTATTATTATTAAACAGAACATAAAACATATTTTTTACTTATTAAGTACAAATATTTTAAGTGCTTATGATAAACAAATGCATATTAAAAGAGTTAAAGAGTTAAATATAAATCTCAAAGTCTGATAAATGTATATAAGGCACTAATTACTATTAAATGCAGTGAAATTCTTCACAATGTGAAGTTTATGAGAATGGAAAGTTCATATGTGTTGTACTTTTATTAACATTTGTTCATTGCAACACAGAGCAGAACTAAAATAAAAATACTTTAAAAGAATTTTAATATTTTTTGATAATGGAGAGAAATCAATAACAATGAATAAAAATTGTTTCCTTTGAATTAATAAAAGAACTGCTTGTACTACTTGAAGGACTTTACACATCAAAGATATGAATATTTATATTAAATAGTAATCTAGGAAATATCAAGGAAATAAAAATACAAAACAAAAAGTTTTTTGGATGTTAACATAAATATTACCTACAAAATTGCTTCTTTACATGTACTTATGCACAGGAATCCGTTTATACATTCTTTAAAAAAAAATGTGCAGAAATCTTGATTAATTTGATCTAGAACCAAGGATACATATTCTTAAAAGATTTGTAAAAGATCATTATAATAGACCAATTATATTTATTATATAACTTTCATCAAAAAAAGGGAGATAGAGAAAAAGGCAGAAAGATATCTGTAAAAGTGCAAACTATCCAAATGGGTTAAAAAACTCAATTTTTCTGAGAAAATGCTTTACATTCCAAAGAAAAAGAAGAAGAAGAAAATATTTTTTCATTGGTAGGAACAGAAATATAAAAATTATATAAATTAAATAAATAAATTTTCAGTCCATTTACCATTAACAATATTTTGAAAAACATTTTAAGTACTGTCTATAAAGATAAGACAAACATATCTTTAAAAAGAGTTAAAAATCTTCCTTAAAGCAACCAGAATTCTCTACATTTTTAATAGAATTAAAATATGATCATTTAAGATGTACGTAGGAGAATTTTTCATAAAAATATAAAGCAATTAATTAAAAATAAATCTATAAAGATATTAATTCATTCATAGTGTTAACAATGAAAATATGTACTCATGTCTAAGTAAGTCATAAAATAAATTTTAAAATAATAAAAAATATTAACATTTTTAGATTTATTTCCTTCATTTTAGAATTCTTCATTAAATATATGAATTCTCAAAATACTAAACATATGAAACAAACTATAAAATTCCTAGATGTTTTACATCTTTATCTATAAAATACTTTGTCTTAAATCTTGTTTTATAGTATATATTCTCTTCGTTTCTTACACATCTACATTACTTCAAATGCACATTAACATCCAAAATTCAACATTTACAAAAAAAAAATCATAATAAAAGTACTTTAAATGTTCGTAAGCGATACTTTTTATATCACTTAGATTTTTAACACAACATGAAGCACAACAAAAAAAAACTCTTTTAAATAGTTCATTCCATCTTCATAAAAAGACAAAGATTCTATCCCAAAACTATTATAAAATGCAACATTAACTGAACTCAGGTAAAAGATGAAACAAAATTTCAAGAAATTCTTCTTTCAGATGAACGAATTCCTGCAGTCCGTTTCCTTTTCTTTTTAATCGCAATGAAACTAAATTTTCCTATCTTTATTGGCTGGAAATTTCACCAAATTTTATCTTCTTTTGGGATCCATATGACAAACAATGACCAATGCAGAAATAATTCCGAAAAGCTGAATAAAAGCAATTAAGAGAACAATAATACCAACAATATATAATCGCTCCATAATCCATTGATGTATACTCGGATAGCATCCCTAAAAAAAAAAAAACTTTAATGAAAATGTTTCTTTTTTTCGTCATTTACAATTTAATTTTTAAGTCTAACAATTTTAACAGCAAGTGTCCATAGTTACAATTTTTTTTAACAATGAAAAGCAAATGTAATGATTTTAACTGTACGCATATACATAAATATAATTTTTATATAAAAATATTCTTAAATGAAAAAAGAAAAAGATGAGATTTAATATATATAAATCTGACTGTGAATAACAATCATACAATTTTTAGCTTCTTTCACTCTCAATATTTCATTGAGCTTCCATTATTAAAACATAATTAACAACTGACACATTCTTAAAGTATAGTTCCCACTGGTGTGGTGTGGTGTGGTGTGGAGAGGGGGGTGCCAGCTCAGGTGTCGTCCTCGTCATCTGACCGCAGTTCAAAATTATGAGGTCCGTCCCAAAATAGCCCTAGTGTTGCTTCAAACAGGACGTTAATATAACTAAACTAAACTTAAAGTATAGTTATTTTTAATCTATTTTAATCCAAAAAGTTTAATAAAATCTGTTATCTTGAAACAAATTTATTTACAGTATTTCAGTTGATAAATCTACAGAGATTAAAAACTTTCAAAATAACAATATAATATTAATAAATTTTAGAACTATGCTGATAATTAACTACTTCAATAAATTTTACAACTATGTTGATATTTAATGACTTCAAGCCATTTATTATTTAAAATTTTTTGTCAATCAATTTAAAATTTTTTGTTAATCAAATTTTAAAATATAACCTTTCCTGAAACTGATAAAAAAAAAAGATTGTTGAATTATTATTCCCTCCAATTCCTTTCAGAAATGGAGGGAAAGGAATTTACTTGCATGTTGTTGTATCTTAAAAATGGTTAAAGAAAGTCTAATACATAGTAGATTAAAACTGAATTTACGGCATCGAAGCACAGGTGTTTTTTTACCAAATGCTTTAAAATTTCAATTAAGGATTTTTAAAAAATGATTCATAAAATTAAAAAAAAGTATATATATTGCTATATTGTGATACTGTCAGCAATTAATATTCTTAACTAGCAATAAAAGTAAAAGTATGAACATTTCCTTTCCTTTCCTATTAGTTCCTTTTGCTCTATAGTTCCTATAACTACCAGATTTGACGTAAATGTACTTTGTGCAGTCTGAAAATGAAAACTTAGAAGTTAGATTTTAAAATTTTATGAGAATTTTAATTAATTAAAAATTAAGGACAATTTTGGAGGGTTTTTTTTCCCCTTCTTATACTTTCAAGAAATATTACTGAACAAACATAATTTTAACATCTTAAATTCAAAAATAATCAATTCAATTATACTGATTTCTAATTTTTATAGAGATATTATGAATAACGTTTTGTAATAATACTTTTTCTTATTGTAACAAAATTCATATAATTTCCATTTATGCTTTCATTAATCAAAAGTTAAAACTGTACTTTTTAAACTGTTAAAGTTTGAGTAATAATTTCTTTCTAATTCTATTTTCCATTAATTTAAAAGCAGTTTTTATTTTGATTTTGATATGGCTTAAATACACATATGGCTTAAATAACACAAATATGCTTTTTTTAATCACTGGATTTTTTTACAACTATAAATTTATTTGAGCTATCTGCCTGGAATGGTTGAATTTTGTTTGTGTTTGTAACATGTTCTGCATCTTTTTTAAATTTCAAAAACTATCTATAACGTACAAAAAAACGTTTAAAATTAAAATCTTTCATTAAAATTAGAAAGATTTGGAAATCTGACCTTTATTAAATTGTTTTTTCATGTTCTTGATTCTCTATTTTGAGGACAATTTTATCAGAATAATGAATAAAAAAATTATTATTTAGCAATTTTAGTAATCATGACCTTTTATGGCACATAATTTTACATATGAAAATTTATAATCATTCTATCACAATTGAGTTTAGCTTTCTTATTATAAAACATTACATTTTTTTATTAAACCTTTAAAGATATTCAAAATATGAAAAATATTTAATAACACAGATGCAGAAAATTATAATACTAGATAATTTAGATCCTATGTCATTAAAAAAAAAAAAAAACATTATCTCAAAAAGTCCTTATAACATATTTATACTAATTTTTAATTTCTTACTGCTGTATAGAAATATGATGTATCTTCTGCTTCGCCACAAGAAGATATGTTTGAAACTTTTGGAAGACAGCAGCTATGTGGAACCCATTGCTTATCCGGCCAGGCAGTAATATGATGCCAGTCACGGTAGCTTTTTACACCACAACAATGGAACTGAAAAATTAAAAATCCTAAATGTTTATAGCATATAAAAATAAAGAAGATTTCATAAAATAAACATAAAAAAGATATTATGGCTAACATCATACAAACAGCATATTACATAACTATAACTTTTTTAATGGGGTGAAAACATGTTTAACTCTTAAAACATCACCATCAAACATTTTATTATCAATGCATACAAAATGTGTTGCTATAATTCACTTGTGGCACAGCAATATGAATATCACAACACAAAAGATAATATAGTACAGAAACTTTAGTTATGAAGCTGTTGCAATTTATGAATAAATTTGCAAAATAAATTTACAAAATAATTTAATAATAAATTTACAAAAACAGGGCTATTTTGACATAATAGTTTAAAATATTTCAATTCTAAATCAGTAAAAAAACTAAAAAATTCAAAAAAAAAAACACAAAAAAATTTAATTAAAAAATGGTTGAAATAAAAGTTGCCAAATAGATATAAGAATAAAATTTCATTCATAGTAACTACGTAAAAGAGAAAAGACAAATCTGAAAGTTAAAAAAAAAACAATAAATAAGCTTTTACAAAAGAAAATCACATTTCTGGCAATAAAATATCCAAGCCACAATTTTCTAAAATTATTATTTAAAAAAATTAGAAAAACATGATCAGTACGAATCCTCAAAAGAAAGAATAGAGATAGAAAACTTTAATAACTTCATTCTCATTCAGTGAGGCAGGTAAAACATGTGCTACTGGCATCATTAACAAGAAGTAAAAAAGTTGAGGAATTAGTTTGCTGAATTTAAGAGAAAAGTACTTTTTTTACTCTTGTTCTTCAGATTCTTAAAAAAATAAAAGCAATTTCAATCAAATGCGTAACATGAAGAAAATAATTCTTTTTACTACATGAAAAGGAACTCAAGCTAAATTTCTTAAAACAAAACAACATATAGGTATTTTTTAACAGAAATCTATTAATAGAAACTCCATTTTTGAAAAGTTAAGGTATTTTTCAAAAATTTGAACCTAAATGAGGATAGTAGGAATATTTGACAAACCATTATAAAATCTTTACAGAAAAGGAAACATAATAATAGATCATCCTAAGCATATAAGCCACAGATTCTAACAATATTAATTCAAGAAAACAAGTAAAATATGTTAATATGCATAGTAGATGTACTATAAAGAAAAAAACGAATGCAATATTTGTATGCATATGATTATACAAATATGATTTGTTTAACCATATGCATACAAAGTGTTTTTTTTCCTCAGTCATTAACACATATATGTAATAAATTTAATCTCATATATCTATGAATGTGTGTATGTAATAATTTCAATTTATTTGCATTCTAGAAATAATTATTTTTAAATCACACAAAACTATGCTTCACTTAAACTTCCAGTTGTGTGATTTTTATTTTCCCACATTAACAGGTGCCAAACCCAATTGTTGTGCCAGCAGATTCCTTTCTAAAACTATGTAAGTTCAGAATGTTTTCAGATGCTTGCTTCTTTCTGTGTTCTTATGCAATATGTTGTATGACACTTCTCATTATTTTTACAAAGGAATCTAATGATAGATAAAGATTGAACTTTTTCTATAATGTCATGAAGAATAAAAAATTTTTAAAGAACACCATGCTTTCTTTTCATTAAATATGGAATATTTAACTTATATGTAAGATTTGCTCCTCTCAAATCTTAAAGCTGTAAATTTGTCTAAAGCTATCTATAAGTGCTGAGAGCAATAATTCTTTAGTTTCACATTTTAATTGAGAAGAGTGCCCTTTGTATTAATAAAAGTCTAAACTTCAACACTAATTACTTTTTTCCGCTATCAACACTTCATCTGTGAACTTTGCATACTGAGTTTCATAAAAATCAGTCATGAATCACATAATAAACTACCATCTAAGAATTTCTTAATGTATTTCAAGCAGCATATCAAGACATCCAGTAAATGGAATTTCATATTTTATAGTGACTGCATTTCCTTTAAAATGACTTTACTATTTTAACATTACTCAATTTATTTCATATATTAAGCTAATCTACAATTAAAATGAAAAACTAATTCAAAAGCAGATATTCAATAATACAGACAAAAAAAATGTAAAATATTTTTTTAATGATCTTATATTTTTTTTCTGGAAAATATATATGTATATAAAAAATTTGTCAAAATAGCCCACCTGTTCTTGAATGTGATCCCATGTTGTTTTAAGACCATTTATATTATTTGTTGTATATCGAGTCTGCAGACCAGTAAGTAATTCATCTTGTAAGACAGCACCCACCTAAAATTATTAAAAATACAATGTGTTCTGAAAAATTTAAATAATAATTTGAGTGATTATTAGTTCATCCAATTTATTTAAGAAAATGTACACAACTTTAGATCAATACACAACTTTAAAACAATTATTGAGTGCCTTTCAATGCTTATTTGAAAGCTATAAATCATGATAAATTCAGCATAATATATAAGAATATCTAATAAAACTGACTTTGAAATGAACAATAATAATAATTTACCATTATTTTTCACATTATACTGGAAAATCCACCCAAACTGAAGATGGGACAGAAATTCAATTAAAAAAAAACTTTTTCATTACTATTTTTGATACATATTATTATCTTCATTTTTTTTTATTAATATAACTTTTACTTCACCTTAATTGCCAAAATTTTGAAATCTATTATTTAGAAAAAATCTTTTATTGAGAAAAGTTTTTTATTTGTCTTTTTAATATGCAAAATAACTTGGAGAGATGTCACTGTATTGTCTTTCACATTCTATTTCTATTCATATTGCATATTAATTTTTTTAATCATTTGCAATAAATTATTATTTATAAGGTTTTATTTCCATAAAATCTATAATTCTCATGCATATTGAAATAAATGGTAAAACACTATGAAATCATTTGTTTAATAACAGAAGAATACAAATCTTTAATAATTTTTTCTAATAATAAATCTTTACTAATAAAATATTTAAGCTCAGTTTTCTCTTAAAGAATGCCATTTTAGATTTTTTTTATTTATCTATTACAGTGAAGAATTCTACACTTTTGATAAATAATATAAATATAAAGATTAAATAACCAGTTAATAACAAATCTGAGAAATACCAAGAGCTATATATTCATCAGTTACAATGGCCAACATTATAAATAATTTCAAATATGAATGTAGAAGCTGTCAGTTAATATCACAAAAAAGAGAGAGATAAAGTGTCTTTCCAAAAAATAATAAATTAAAAAATCAGAAAAAAAAGAGAGAGTTTTTCAATCTCCCAACAACAACGACAATAAGAAACAACACACAAAAAGTATTATTTTTTTCAATGACCAATTTAGGCATTTTGAGGTCACAGACAGGACTCATCATGAGTCCCACTCATCCTTTAGCAACTGGCTAACATTAATTCCACATTTCATCAAATTTTAATTTAATCAACCAGCTATTTTCATTTCTTTTACCATTATTTTTTTATTTAGCAACTATGGGGGAAGGGGTTATTTCTTTTAAATATGCATTCAGATAAAAAAATAAGAAAATAATAATTTTTTAAAAAAATATCAACATAATTATTAGTTAATGACTGCCTTATTTACAAACAAAAGTATTTAAAAGTAAAGAAAATTATAAGGAAATAATGAAATTCAAAAAAGCACATTATTAAAAAATTTTAATTTATAAAGCCTATTATAAGTAATATAACATAATCATCAAATGAATAATTAACATTCCAACATATGATAAATAAAAAATTATACTTAATTTTTTATCACTCAATTCAATAATTCCATGTAAACACATATGAATTATAATAATTCATAAAATTTGCACTTTCTATAAATTTATTTAATTGGCAAGTTGGCTAATAATATTTTTAAATGGCACTCTATACCTCTAAGTAGCTAATAAGTTTGAAATCTACTACTGGGTACTTTCAATGACTAATTTTGAATTAGAAATCAGAGATATTTTGATTTATTCTTAATCTGTGATCATATAACACATAAAAAAAATCTATAATTCTTAAACTATACTTATCTCCATTCAAAATCTGATATTGTGAATCAGAAAAATGAAAAATAATGCATGCATAAATAAGCAGATACATAAAAGATAGCACTTAATCGCATGTACTCACATGTCTTCTATAAATAAAGCCTAATGTGCCAGCAGTAAATTCAATCAAAAGAACAGCAATTACAAGAACGAAATACTGAAATTAAGAGTTTTGTCAATAAATAAAAAGATAAATAATATTAAGAAAAATAAAATATTTTAAAAGAATTTTATAAATTGCAGAACAAAAATAAATGTAATGCTCACTAAAAGGTTCTCACAATTTGTAAATAAAACTCTGTGTTTTTTAAATTTGTGATTATATTTTAATGAAATATGATAAAAAATATTTTAAAAATTCAAAAAAATTACGAATTGAGTTTTTTTTTTCTTCAATATATCGTTTCTTTGATTTTCAAGTGGAAGATCAAGATTAATGCAGAATTTATTATAAATGCAAAGCAAATTTATTGAAAATGCAATAAAATAAAAACTTAAATACTAACTTTTAACATTCAGATACAGATAATGCTTCTCTCACTCAACACATGAACAATCGAATAGTATCATTAAAAATAAAATGTCAATCAGCACACTACATGCAATCCTAAAACAATTAAGCTTTACCAATAAATTTATAATTAAAAAAAACAGTATAACATTTCGTTTTTTTTTTTCATGATAACATATCATTTAAATTACCATATTATATGAATCATTACCATTTAATAAAATAATTAGAATCCATTAAATTGAAATCATCATTTGAAGTTTTCAAATGAGGCAAATTCCAGCTGCTATTTTTTGTGAAATACATGAAATAATAAAAGAATCAATAAAGTGTACTCAAGGAAAAAAAATTCATAAAACTAGTAACTGTTCACTATGTCATGCTAGTCCTTATGAGTTCTTTACAAGAATAGGCAAAAATTGATTTGATAATTCTAGTATGTTTGTTGTTACTTAAACTTTTGCAATAAACAAAAACTCTTTATCATTCAGAATGATTAATTAAAGAGATTTTTTTAGTACTATCAGTTCATAAAAAATTTTCATCGTACACTTATTTAAATTTTCAGGCAAATATTATAATGAAGTATAATGAAAACTGATAAATACAACTCCTTATCTTATAATCCACTTACCATTCGCAAAAGGCATTTATTTTGAAACCAAGACCCACAGCAACCTAAAAATCCAAGTAGAAATGTGAGGACTCCAGCAATTATAACTAAGCTATCACCACTTAAAGCCTGATGTGACAGTAGTTTGGAATAGCCTTGATAAGCAAGATGCATCCATATACCAATGCCTAATATTCCACAACCCAAAACCTATATTCAAAATAATAAAATTTATAAAAACTGAATTTAAGAAAAATAATTTTCAATCATATTAACACCAATTTAAAATATGATCATAAATGCTAAATAGTGTGTGCATATGTAATTGAATATCCAGGTCATATAAAAGATGAATAGCAAGAAGGAAAAGAGAGAAGCACAGCTTATAAGGCCATTTATTAAAAAATAATAACAAATTATATAGATTTTAATAATTATATAGATTATTATACCAAACATATCTCAGAAGAAATGATTCAATTAATATATTCAAGTAAAAAAATGGTTTACATGTATGTATATATGGAAAAGGAATAACTCAACATACTTTTAACCACATGTTGCAGTTTTCACAGGAAAAGGAACTGGCAATGAGTCAGAAAATTTTTAACAAGAACAATTATGTATCATAACCAAGTTTAAAATAAAAAGTACAGCTAAAATTGCATTGGAAAATAGTTTGCTAGTTATTATTACAAAAAACAAACAAACATCTAGATAAAACTGTAATGTGTCTTTATATAGCATCATATTAAATATGCATAATGCAATATAGTAGACAAGGACTGAAAGCATTCACAATTATTAATCAATTAGCAGTACTTGTGTTGACCTCATGTCATTAATAAACTTCAGTTCAGAGTTGCATGCCACTGGCAGCATCAGTAAGGAAAAAGCTTGTCAGTACATGCCTATCTTTGATCATTAACTACTAGTATATAGTTAAATATAAGCAATCATCTAGCAGTAGTTTATTTTGATTAAGTCCTCTTAAAGTTTTAAAGATAAAAGAGATTTGAAACTTTTCAATCAGGATTTAATTAGTATCAATTCATGACCACCCAAAGAAGAAAAATTCACATGCATAGAAAGTAAACATAAAAGCATAGTGAAACAAAGTAAAATTAATGGCTAAACTTTTTATAACTTTCAAACATGAAACTCTTTTAGTTAAAAATCCAAGGGAAAAGCTAATCAAGTCAAAACAATAGAATGTAATGAAATTTTGGCAGGTATTCTAGTACACACATGCACACATACATATTAACTTCAACTCTTCTTTCTTAAAGAAACTTTTTTTAATAAATGCTAAAATGACTTTCAATAGCAGACAATATAAATCAGAGGAATTATCAATATATTTATCATTCTGCATTATCAAAAATATATTTAAAAATAGGTTGAAAATTAAAATTTAATTGATAATAAAATTTAATAATAAAGTAAGTAGAAATGATGATAACTGTTTACAGCATAAAAATATTATTAAAAAGAAAAATCGAACCAATTAAGCAAATTTTTTTAAAAAATATTATAGTAATAAGGAAACAGCAAAAATAAAAAATATGTTACAGTTATAATATTGAAATTTTAATCTTTCTTACCCAAAATAAAAGATTTATGCAGCAGAGGGACTTCCGAACACAGCTGAAGTTGGTCATTTTTTAACTATGAAATAGGGAAGATATAAAGATATACTGTTTGAAGATATCATTGATAAGACAGTAACATAATATGTTCACAAATAATACATATCACTCAGATGTCCGTTTAGTAAATTATGCAAAACTTTAAAGAATTTACATGATGTTTCATACTCTAAGAAATATAAAAATATGGGAACTACTGAATATTAAAATATATAATTATAAATTACAATTTCACTAAATAATGCCCGTTTTAAATATACAAACAATAAGATAATATATGTAATATATAATATTAAAATGATAGATATATATTCATACATAGTCTATTAATGAATTAAAAAAAATGATCAAATAAAAGCAGTCTTGTCTAAACTTCATTATATAAAAAATAACCTCATATAGTTGAAATTTCTTATTATAAATAAAGTGTACATTTTAATAATAAGTAATTGCTCTCTGGAATTAAAATGTTTTTACGTTTGAAAAAAAAAAGTAACAGACAACAGTTTACAGTAAAACTGCAAGTGCCATCATAAATTTTAATACCTTGGAAATTATTCCGTTCAATGAATTATAGACTGAAATTTCATAATGTTACAAAGTTGCAGTCGCATTTATGATACATAGTTTTCATTTAATATGAATATATTTCTCGGAATGGTATATACAAACTCATTGTAATTATGACTTGAAAAATCTTTGAAACAATTAATCGAATGGAACTACGCCGATTTCATTAAACCAATAAAATTTTTAATAATGTTAATTTCTAGCAATCATAAAACTGAGGCAGAAATGCAATTGACACAAAATATAAAAATATAAACAAACAATAAACACGATGATTCTTTCTTGTTGCCAAACAGGAGAAATAAAATATTATTCCTAAGTTGCCTTGAAATTTCTACATACACACACACAAAAAAAGTGTTTAACATTTAAAAATATTTTATTCAAATTTCAAAGTATTATTAATATTATTGATTTTGCTTTCAATCATATGCGGGCAAAGTAAAAATCTCAATATTTGATTGCGTTACGATTTTGTCATAAATTTCCGCCAAAAGGATTTTATTTGTGATGGCAAAATGTGCAATGTTCTGTAAATTTAAAACATTTTTTAAAGATAATTTTAGTGAAAAGCGCATTTTTGAGACCATATCTGTTTTTTTTAATTAAATGTCAACCACTGACTTTTTTATTTTACTGCTACTAAAAATACTGCAAGTTAAAATGTTAATATTTTAATACCATCTATTCGAGAAGACAATAGTTTCTGAATTCAAGCCAATATGTACCGTAGTAAGCATTATTTCGCATCAGTCATTTCCTTTTAAAAAGTTCAGTTTTCTACTTTGTTTTAGTGCGACCAATACGGAATCTAAAATAAAATCAGCTGATCAGTGGAACTTACTTCTTTGACGGTTCACGGTTTTCTATGGTAGCCATTGTACTTCACTGTAAACGTAGCGAATGAAAATTGAGATTCGTTCTAGCAATTTCGTCCAATATTCATTTATGGATGTATTTACGATGGATACATATGGATTGAAATACAGACAGAATTTCCGAAGTTCCTGAAAATAAATTTTCTACACATCGTAATGGATAATAATCTAGATTTCAAAGAGCTGCTGAACATAGCAGACTATAACAAAGTAGAGGCAAAAGATGAGGTAACCTAAATCCATTCTCATGATTGATGCTGTAGAATTGTCTCAGTGATTAAATGTGTGATTCGAATGTTTATTATTTTTATGTTTCAATTTTATGCGAATTACTTTTCCTTCATGTATACTATAAACCCTATGGCGTGATTCCCGTATTCTTTTAAGTTTGTTTAGTGTGCCTGTTTTGAGGCTAATTGTTTTTCTTTCACTTTGAAAACCAATTAACTGTCTCATCAAAATATGAGATGTTATTATATTGTGTTTTTACGTGTAAAAGGGAGAGAAATTAGAATTCCGATCCATTTACTAGATTTTGCTTAATAGCTATACTTACTGAAAAAAATTATAAATTAACAAGTTTATTAATATATTTCTAAACTGATTTAGATATCCGTCGTTCACAGACGAATTCTATGGCACAAATACATTTATAAGTTAAAATTGACTCTCAGCCATTAATTTTATTTTCGTATTTTAGTTAAATACTGCAGATTGAAAAGTGTAAACATGTTAAGATAACCATATGCTTAATGTCAATGTTATTTCTTCTCAGTTTTATTTGCAGGTCTTTTAATAACTGCAAAGTGATGTAGTATTTTTATTTTAGAATATTGTTTGTTTTATTTAAGTAAAATTCTGTTATTAAATTCAAAAGTTACAGTTTTTATTTTATTAGATTTCTGTCCATTAGAGATTATATAGGGAATATATTTAAACAAGTAATCAAAAAGGTGTTTTTTTCCCTTGCTTTCCCAAAATGCATGCTGGGTCACACATAGATTTTCAGGGTCTTTTTTTTTTTTTTTTGTAGTAAATGAAATGACATTTTTTATTAAAAATATTTATCTGCATGTGTTATCTATTAACTATCAACACTAGTTTGAAAAAAAAAAATTAAGTATGAAGAAACTTTGAAAAAATATAGGCTCAATGGCAGAAATGTTTTTTTATATACTTTTACAATAAGACTAGAATTTATATAATCTTAAGGTGTACGTACACACTAGAAGATTTTTTTTTTAAATCCAGTTTTTTCACAGTAGGTCATTAACATATGCTTAAACTTATTTCAGTGAGAAAAAACATATTACACTAATTATTAATTAATTAATATTTAATGAGCTAATTAGCATATTTTTTTTTAAACATGATATCTTAAATTCTAATTTGTGCAGATACACAATTCTAGTTGGAAATTATGCCTAATATTAATCTTGATTTTGTTTGCCTCAGTTAAGTTATAAAAATATATAGTTTTTTTTAACAATTTTTTCATCCACAATGAATAGAAAAAGCAAGATTTTTTCTGTAATTTTAACTTTATTTAAAATTTATTTCTATAAACATAACTTTGATTGAGGTACAAAACATCTGCTATTTCATACGGATTATTTTGATATACAAATAATTGCATTTGGTTAATTCCTTGTTGAATAATGATTGTTTGAATGAAGCAATGTGGTGGGAAAATATTATTCTTCATAAAATGAGTTTTAAAAAACCGTAACTGGAGTTTTTAATGAAAGCACCTCAAGAAAAATAATTATAACTCGAGAAATATTTCGAATATTGACAACATCTTGGTATCGTTTGAAAGCTAAAGGATCAGAAAACATTATTAAGCAATAAAAAATATATTCTATATTTTGGACGATTTTCGAAGTTTTAAGTGTGTATATACACCTTAATCAGTTTGCTTAAAATTTTCTTGTTTAGCTTTATTTTATAAAAATAATTGATGACAATTATTGTAAAAGCATTTTTTTTATACAATTCTGTTTAAAAAAGATTTGTGTCTATTTTTTATCATTTAGTAAATAACTGTATTTTTACTTTCCATGAAATGTTATGATGTCCAATTGATACTACCATCTTAAAATTATACTCAATATGAAACAAGATCACATTACAAAATACATTAAAAAATGACATATTAACTTTTCCTCATAGTTGTAGGGGGTGAGGATACTATTTTTTAAATAATAGCTTTATTGGAGTTTTTTTATATATGGCATATTTTATGTTTATGCAAAAGTAATTTTAATCTACCCGCTGTCATCTTTTCTTTTCAAATCTTTTTTAAAATAATTTTTCTAAAATGTGTTTTTAAGATATGTTATGCAAAGATAGCGTAAGATATTTTCTCTTTATAAAATCAGAAAAATTATATCATTTCCATTGATTTAATACTAAGTGATTAAATATTAATATTTTTTAAAGTATACTTGTTAATCTTCCAATCTAATCTTTTTCTATCTCTTTTATCTTCCAATCTAATCTTTGTTAATCTTTTTTATTGATATTATATGTCGGAAATAAAAATATATGTTCCGAAAAGAATTTAAATTATGTATAAATATACTTAATAATAGTTTTTAAAAAAATGAAGTTCGTATACGATAATTGGATGAAATGAAGCTCCTGGCCTGTATTTGAATGGAAAAAAACTCATAATTGATCAACATTTTAGTGTTTTTATTAGTATTTCTTAAAATGTTAGTGAAAATAGGCTTAGACTTCACTCATTTTTTGAATATGAAATTGTGATTTATTTTCTTAAGGTGTATTTATTATGTTTTTGAATTGATTTATTAAAATAAGCTGTTCAAATTCAATTTAGTATGTTAAAAATGCATTATGTAACTATGTAGAAATTCTAACGTAATATATTCAATTGGCAGGAAAATGATAATGGACTAACCAATATTTATATTCTGTTAATTATTTAAATATGCAAAATAAAGAAACTACAGTCAAATTGTTATATTGACTGCCTTTCATCTACAATGGAAAAATAAATGTATTTAAGAATATTATCAAGTTTCCTAGTTTGATAATAAACTTTTTGAACTGGATTATAAAATAGAATATTATGTTATTTGTATAGAATATGGACTATGTATCCTAAGAAATGTATATGTTTACACTTTGTATTTAAAAGGGGTTATTCAAACTATAGTCATGATTATTCTATTCTTCAGAGGGTTCTTAAAAAATAGTTGAATATAATTTCATTTTTTGAATGCAACTGTTAATTGCATGTAATTATTTTACACAAATAAAACAATAGAGGATTTTTTTGAAAAAAATCTTTCTTTTATGTTAAGTGTAATAATCTCTCAGATTTTTTTAAACAATTTTGCAAAACCTCCTCCTTGATTTCTTATATTATAAAAATTGTCTGACCTATAAGGCACCAACACGCACACTCATCTTTAATATTAACCTCTATATACAGCATTTTTTGTTCTTTATTTCTCATCTGGATAGTTTTAGGAAAACTTCTATGCAAATGTTACATTATGTAAATAACTGCTTGTTTCTCTGTGAATTTATTATATCAGCATTTGTAGTTGGCATTTTAATGGGGAAATAAAGTTACTCTCTGACTTTAGACTTTAATAAAAAGAATTTTGGTTCTTGTGTATATCCCCAGTTTACTTGACAATTTTAGAATACATACTTCAAGCTATTTCATTTATTTTTGATTAATCTTTAAATCTTTTGTTTTATATTTTTTTATGATGGTTTGAATGATATTTAATTCTTGAAAATTGAATACAATAATAACTGTTACTTACTTCTAAATATTACAGTTTGTTTTGTTAAATATTAGCTTTCATGATTTTTTTTTTTTTTTTTACCTATTCCTTTTTATGTCTTAAAAAGAATAATTTATTAACATGCTGTGAGCATTTGTAATATGTTTATTCTCTTATTTAATGATAAAATGTTGATTGTGTAATATGAAATGGATTTTTTATTGGAATCCCATTTATTTCTTACTACATCATTTATCTCAGTTTTGTTATCATGTGGGAAAATGATGTTGTTTTGGTTTGAGGTTTTTGGAGCCTCAAAATGCATAGGCGACAAATTGGTGATATATCACTTTTGAGGCATCAATTTTTCGCTTTTAGGGTTATTAGAAAATAATGCAGAAATTTTTCACATTTGGCAGTTGATCGCCAACTAAAGTTACAACTTGATTTCCAAATTATTCATTCCCTGAATTCTTATGAAAATTGTTTCAGTTAGCCCTTATCTCCCATATATATTTTTCGAAATTCTTACACTATCAATTATGATTTAATTAGCAATCAAAGTGTTACAAATTATTGGCATAGAGATTCTGGGTTTTCAGAATCAATTGTTAAGCAAACTTTAATAATATTTCGGGTTATATAAACTTTTAATATTAATAGAATTTTTAACTTTGAAAGAATATATTTTTGTTTAAAACTTGTGCATTCATTCAGAATTAATAACTTTATTTCTTGTAAAACTTGTGTAACTTTATTTCTTCATAGTTGACTGACAGTAATTCCTGTATTTGAAAATATTAAAATATACTCGAAGAAATCATTTCAAAGATTATAATTCTCTAAATATTAATTTCTTTATTATAGGCCTCTGTCAAGAGATATAGTACTGTTCTGCCTCCTCCTAAAAAAATGAAGAAAAATGGTGTTCAATCTGATGGAGTCAAAAGATTTTTGGAAAAGAAGAAAGCTGAAGAAGAAGCCAAAGGTTTGTTATTCCAGAATTTATGGCATGAAATATGGTCAAGTTACATTGTCTTGTTTAAAATGAATATTTTGAACTTAACCCCCCTCCCCCCCAAAAAAAACAATAAAACCATCTTTATCATTTTTTTTATTTTTTTATTTATTTTTTCTTATTTTAAAGAGGTTATTCTTATTTTTAGATTTCCTTATAATTCCATGTGTAAAATATTCTTGTGATTTCAAAATTTTGATTACATATAGAATATCCATTATCTTTTGTGATAATTATTCAATTAGTTGATCTAAACATCTCTATCAAAATAGTTTATCCACTAACTTTAAGCCTTGCTGTCATTTTTTTAAAGAAAAATCTATTTAAAGTTGTACTTAATTGATATAAGAATATAACATGACTTGTTCATCTAATCTTTTATGATTTATAATTATATCTTTTTTATTGCACTCCATCTTTTTTTTCTTTGCTAAATACTTACCAAAATTAAAAACTGCAGACATATTCAGTCAGAATAGTTTAAAGGATCTACCAAAGTGGATTTTCAATATATTTGATACCTTATAATGAATTTCTTGCAATACAAATTCCTTTGCACCAAATACATTTTCAAATTTTTTGCAATGCTGTGTATTAAAGGTTAATCTACTTCTGATTTCTTCAAATGATTATTAATGCAGCTTGTTAATTTAGTAAATGTTGTTCTGCAAGAGAGAGACAAATAAATTATTAATTTATTGGGATTAACCATGTCATATTAGATTTGAATTTACTCTTTTTTTTTTCAAACAAATTGTATCATTTTAATGCAAGCATAGTGTTGCATATAGTAATGGAACAACTGCATATGACACAGTATTCAATGTGATATGGCATAATTGATTCTATCTCTTGTAAAGCAGTCGATTATATGAAAATTGTGTAGCATGTTTTTATTGCATCATACATGTTTATGTCACAAAAGTTTTAATGGCTTTAAATTTTAGTTTCAATTATTATTCATATGCTTCAGTTATTCAACTTATTTCAGTTCTATGTTTTGATTCAGATTTTTATTTCTAAATTAAGCTTAAAATAAGTAGTATTTTAAAAATAAGCTATAACTTATGTTGACTCTTGCATATTATGTTATTGTTTGTGATATTTTTTGTATCATTGCTTGTAATATTTAAATTTGGTAATCTATATATCTTAGTTATCTTACATGGCATCAGAAGAAGTTTCAACATCTTTAGAATACACGTTTCTTATATACAGAGTACATTCATTTACTGTAGATAAATAAGTAAAAAGAAATAAGAATATAAACAGAATTATATATTGGTCTTTATATTATAAAAGAGTCTCAAAATACTCTTTCAAGATAAGATTCTTGATTCATTAAAAGAAAAAGCTTTGACTCCTGTTTATTTCATAGATGATAACATCTGTGGTTCCTTATGTAATAAAAATGAAAAACAAAGTTATCCATTGGGTAATTAGATGACAAACAGGTTAGCTTAATGGAACTGTATGACATTTTATTAATTAGAAATAAAATACCTGCATTGTATTGTTATGACCAATATTAATTATAAATTAAATTTTTTATAAAAAAATTCAAATTCAGCCTATGAATAATTAAAAAAAATTATATAGAATTGCATTCTTACTTTTTTTTAGGTAGCTTTATATATAAATTTAAGTTTGCTGAATAAAAAGTGTTTTCTTTTTTTTATCATGCGAGATCATTTATAATTTTTTTTATATATAATATTGTTTTGGTTAGGGGATTTTAAAGCTCGAAATTGCATTGGCTATGAATATTGAAGCTCGAAATCGTGTAGGCAATGAATAAGGCATAAATGGCAATTTTCAACATTGTCTTTTAATCGCATATATTTTTTTACCTGCTTTCACCAGTATTTCATTATTATTATATATGCTTCTTTGACAGCAGATGCGTTTTTAAAAGGTTGACATAGAACTATGACATCATAGCTGTTATTTTCATGGAATGTAATTTTTTTGAAGGAAATTAAATAATTTAATTTTTATAATAAGTTTAAAAAAACTTCATTTGTTTAATAACAATTTTGATAAAAAGTTTTTTTTTTTTTAACTAACAAAGGAATCAGAGAATAAAATGAGTTTCTGAAATGCTTAAGGGGTTGCAGTATTTGGTTTCAAAATTTTACTGCTTATAGGGAGGAAAAAAGTAAAGAGAAGAGAAATGAATGTTTCTATAAACTATATAACTACCTTAAATTTATTTAAATTCTCAATTTTATTTAATAAAATATATTCTTTTTTTAAATAATAAAAAAATGTTAGAAAACGTTTAGAGTTTGCAGCATTTGCTTTTTAAAATACCGCTCTTTGTAGGAAGTAATCTATGCTGTTAATACTATATTTTAAATAAAGCATTCTTGAAAGAAAATAAATTCCAAATTTTAAAAATATTCATAGTATAATTTAATGAACATTCATGTTTGTTTTATTTGATTTCTTTGTTCTTACATTAGATCAAAGATTAAAAGTGCTTTAGATAAATGTGTTGTTCCTCTAATTTATTAATTGTATTTCTTATGAGTAGTCTTAATTCATGCTACACAATATTTCATTTATAATATAATGGAAGAATTTTAAAGCAATTATTTTTAAAAATTGTTAAATCAAATTTGTTAAATCATTTTTCATAACTTTTTCAGTTTGTCATTTTTGTTAATAATAATTGTTTCTTTCAGCTGCCGAAGCACGCAAACAAAAAGAAAAGCTATTGGAATTGAGAGCTCAGAATTCTAAAAATAATAAGAAAGCAAAAATTATGGCTTCTCGGACTAAAGATAATGATTTCAGCAAAATTAGACTTACAGAAGATGAAGTAGAATCAAAAAAGAAGATAGAACAGGAACTCCAAAGAAAACATTTAAAAGATAAAGTAGAACGTATGAAATGCCGGATAGAATTAGAAGAAAAAGAAAAGCTTTTGCCCAAGAAAAGAAAACGGAAATCTAAACATGGAGAAGAAGAAATTATCCATCAGCCAGTTGAAGAAGAACCACCTGAAAAATCAAAAAAATTTAAAAACAAAGATAGAAACTCTGAGCACAAATCACAACGGCCACAACCACCTCCCATGAGTTTTCATGAATTGTTGAAAGTTGCTCAAGTTAAGCAATTTGAACCAATTGAGATTCCAGTTCAGAAAAAAACGGAGGAGAGACTGTTAACTAAAAGGGAGCGTAAAATCTTTGAACAGGAGCAGGAACTACTTCGGAGGAAACAAGAACGTTTGATGCAAGATGAACTGGAATTTAAATCTTTAAAATCATCTAAACATTCCTCAGGTAGCGGTGAGAAGAGTAAAAACCCTGTTGCAGTTCATGCTGGAAAAGACTCTCCAAATCAAAAAAGAGATGAAACACAAAAGTTTAAAATTCCAAAAAGTTCAACCAGTTTAGATAAAAATATGACTATTCCAAAAATTGACAAAACAAAATCATCAAGTGATAAATTGCCCAAAGTTTCATCCTCATCAGCTCATAAACCACCAATTCAAAATGGAAGCAAGCCTTCACAAATTGCATCTAGCACAAAACCACAACTCCCAAAACAACATACTAACCATGATCGAGAAAAAGTATTCAAAAACAGTATTCCCAATGGGAAACATCCAGTTTCTAAAGAACATTCAAATGATCGAGAGAAACCATTGAAAAATGGTGTTCTTAATGGGAAACATCCTGTTACAAAAGAACATTCTGTTGATCGAGAAAAGTCGCTTAAAAATAGTATACCCAATGGAAAACATCCAGTAGCTAAAGGACAGTCAGTGCCTGACCGAGAGAAACTTCCTAAGCACAGTTTATCCAGTGACAAACTATTGAATTCTAAACAGCATACCAATCATGACCGAGAAAGATCATCCAAAAGCAGCTTAGAAGCTCAGAAATCCTCACAAAAAGCTGTTGTGAAAAATGGAGATAAGCCAGTATTTAAAAAGCCATTACTTGGTGAAAAAACTGCTCCTAAAAAGAATGGTGTCAAAATTACCCCTGCAGTGCCAACACTAAGTGAAGACCATTTAAAAGAAATGGAAAAAAGAATTAGGGAAAATCTGGAGAAAGAGATGGAACAAAAAATATTAGCCAAACTTGCTGGTTTACAACAACCTGCTCCTCCTCCACCACCACAACCAGTGCAAAATAAGCCTCCTGTGAAAGTTAAACCAGTTAATGGCACACATTCTGCTATGAATGGGAAAACTCCAGGAAAACCGGTAGCAGTAGCTCCTAGAAAAGACAGTGATAGACCTTTAAAACACCCTGCTGCAAGTGAAAAGCGACTTGGTCCACCACCACCTCCAAAACCTAAGCCATTTCATCCTAATCCATATTTGGAACCTCCAAGAAGAAGATTAGAACCACAAAGACCACAGAGTAAGTTTTTTTCACCCTCTCTTTCAATTTTTCTTTACTTTTCTTTTGCTACATAATTACGTTAACATTTTTATGGTACTTTTATTTAGTCTGTCTAATTTTTAGCAGTACATTTCTTATTGTTGCATCTTTTTTTTATATGAATGCTTTATTTAGTCTTTAAATTTTTAATGGAAATGAAAATAATTAAATTAGGAAGCTATGATTCTTATACATACTACTTTCTTATTCATTATACTTATTTCTGAACATAATAAAAATGGAAATTGTTTCCAATTTCTTCAGATTCTTTGCAGCTTTCATTTATTCTATATTCTGGTAATAAATACTAAGCACTTGTAAGTTTTTATCCCAAAACAACATGCTATGATCAAAAATTAAATAATTTTAATATTTAAATGTATTAAAATATTTTGTCTTGATTTTATTATTAAAATAAGAATCCATTTATGTAGTTTTTAAAAATTTTCATTTAATAGCTGAGATCATTTGCAACTTTATTTATTGTATCTTATTTTTTAATTTTTATATTTAAATATCTTAAACATATTTATTATGCTAAACGTTTATATCTAAACAATAATTCCAAAATATACTTATGATTTCTTTCAAATCATTCTCATCTCAGTAATTTGGAGAGGCCATTGTAAAATTATTGCAAAAAAAAAAAAAAGGTCTAGTTGTAATTGTGCCAATTGTAGGCAGTCATTCTTTTTCTTTAAAAAAATTCACTCGTCTTTAAAAAAAATTTGTTAAATGTGTACAACTATATGCAATGTAAATTGTATAAGTAAAAATAATATAAACAAATATCAACTCTGAATACAGCAATATAAAAATTCATAATTCTGATTTTTGGTCTGGTGGATACAATAAATGATGAAATTTGCTTAATTCCTTCTTCTGAATGCTGAACTTAGTTAAAAATTTGTTAAGTCTGCAAACTAGAAAAAATAAATAAATAAAATAAAATAAACAGTGTAAAATATATTCAAACTATCTAAAAATGCAGCTATACCTTTTGTAAAGTTCACTGAACTCATTCATCAATATTAGAAGATTTCTGTTATGAATACATGTTTGTTTTTACTTTAGTAAATAGTCGTGTATAATGAATTAGATGAGATGAAAATTTCAATCTAGTTAAAGTATTATCTGTAATTTATCCTAGTTTTCTTAAATTTATAGAAGGGATTATTTGTAGAGGTACATCTTGATTTCTACAGCAACCACTATTAAAACAACACCAATAATAAAACCAAGCTAGAATTGGTAAAGTGAAAACCCTAGTGAAAGTGTATATGGTTGCTCTTAGTTTGGCTTCTTTTGACTGGTATCTCCCCACATTCCCATGATTTGGAGGTTTTAAGTTGTACCTTTGCAGATGTTGAGATTTTGAAATTTAATCTTGTTTTCTAGGAATTGTGATGGAAATATATGCTTTTGTTTTCGGTATACAAGTTTTTTATGAATCTGAATCATTTTTCTTGAGAAAAATATTTAGTTAAGTATTTATTTCTGAAATGGTCTTGAATTTCTTATTAAGAATCAAATTATTGATCATATGTAGGTCGGTAACTTAAAGATTTCTTTAAAATAGTCCCTTCTGATTAACAGAAATCATGAATAAATAGTTTTAAAGGGCTAATAATATTATCACTCAAATATAAAATACTCCATTTGAAGAAAACTAAAATCGAAAAGAAGATTGTTTCATCTGTCCAAGGTTCTGTGTTTAATACTTACAATGTTTCATCTGTAGATACAATTTTTTTAAATAATATTTATGTATATATAATGTTAACTCAAATAATCAGTTCCACTTGATTTAACTAACTATAAAAATCACTGACACACAAAAAATATGGTTGCCACTCCTGCTTGCTTATTTATGGTGATAATATAAGAATGTTTGGTGTATTGTACCTGAAAATAATTTTTTTTATCCCTAGTATTATCCAAACCTATTAATATTATTGTCCAAATTCTTTTGGCAATTTGAAAGAAAAACAGCTGGAAGTTTATATAATTGATCAAATGTTATTGGATAACCCAATTTCTGATTCTAAATTAAATGCTATTCTGTATAATGTTAAAATAATACTAAAGTAAATCTGTTTTCCCTTTAGTTGCATTTCGTATCAAAACAAAATTTGATAGATATTGTGTGTTTTTTTACATATATTTTAGTTATATTATTAATAACTGCATAGGTTGTTAAAAAACATAATAGTTTTTCTTAAATACTTTCCCCCTTTATTTCTGCTATTGATAAGCACTTACAGATTTGTAAAGGAAAAAACTATTTAGAATTTTTGTATTAAAACTTTTAAAATACTCAATTTTGTAGATCTACTCAATCTTTTTCCGGCTGACCACTTTAAAGATCTATATATCAGGGGCAAACTGTTGCATGTAATAATTTTTACATATAACACTAGAGCAAAAAAGTTCGAGAATACTGTCTATAAATTTCTTTTTTTTTTTAAATTTACAATTACCTCTGAAAATATGTCCAAGACAATTCAAATATAATAAAATATCAAAATCAGCATAATTATAAATTTATTATAGTGACCTTTGACGAACAAGAATTTAAGGCATTATTGCTCAATTCAAGTTTTGAAAGGGGGAAAAAATCCATTTATTTTAATAATACTAAAGCTTTTTGATTTTACTTAGTAGTGATAAAATATTGCATTAAAAAGTATTTCTTGTTGCTTTAAAAGTATTTTTCAAAAACTTATAGTATTTAGGGTCATTTTAATTTTTCAATTTAAGATCCAGTTTATTTCTACCCATGTAAGTTAATTTTGGTAATTTGCCGAGAGTGGTTAATGCAGTACTGATTAAACTTTGATTGCTGCATTATTTATTCTTTTATTAAGGGTGATTTGCTTACATAAAGATGATAAAATGATAATTAAACAATATAGGAGTAAACATCTAGGAGATATATCAAATCTTTTATCAGTGTCATTTTTAAGTAATTGATTGTAAGAGATACCATGAAAGCAAATACACCAAGAGGGCAAAATTAAAATGATAATTATAAAAAATAGTCTCCAATAGACCATTCTTTTAACTAAGTACCAATATTTAGTTGTTTATTCTTCTTTTATTAAAAGCAATTTTTTTAATAAAAAAATACTTACATAAAATAAAAATAAAATAATGACTTCCAATGGAGCATAAAGTATTTATAGATTTACCACTACCTCATCAGATATTATGTTCAATATATATTAGTGGCCTATCATAAATATTATGGTGTAACAATATAAACATAGCTTTTAGCTTACTGCAATAAAAACATCTACTATGCAGTTTTATTTTTAAGGGTTTAAATAAAGCACATACTTGGAAAGATATTTTTTGAAAGCTAAATTATAAGCAAATATTACTTTGTATATTGTTGAGGTGTAAAATTTATTAATTTCGACAATATTGGCAGAGGCCAGTAAAGAGTAATAATGTATATTTTTAGTGTGTTATTACTTTACTATTTTTCCCTCATTATATTATTTTGTTGTTTGCATAGCATCTTAGTTATATAATATTTACTGAGCTTATACTTCTGTATCTGTAGAACCAATAAAACGAAGAATAGAAAGTGATGATGAAGATGATGAGGACGACGATATGAGTGATTTTATCGATGATGGTCCTTCACAGAATGATGAAGACTATTCGAAATACATAAAAGAAATATTTGGCTATGATAAAAACAAGTAGGTTTTAATTATATTTTCAGAATGGAAAATATTATGATGTCATTATTTAAATAATTATTATTTATCATCTTGAACTGTAAATTATGCAGAATTCAGTTTTAATTTTTTGAATAACAATTTCATTTATAATTTCAAGTAATTAATGCTTTTTATGGATATTGAATGATAGTAAATTCCTTTTTAAATTTTTTTCTTTTTCTATTCTTTATAGGTATATTGATGATGATGATGACGATATTGTAGAATCAAGTTTTGTTGAACAAATGAAAGAAGAAACTCGAAGGTAAGTCCTCTCATCCTATCTGTCAAAATATCATTAAATAATTATTTTCTAAAACTGTATTTTATTATTTAAGAGAAATTTTGATTCTACTGAAATATTTATTATTGTATATGTAACTATTTTTTTAAAACTTTAAAATTTATTATAAGGGTCCATCAAAAGATATATTATGCCATCCATATTGTAAAAAAAGCATAATTTTAAAATAATTCTAGGTATCTTTTATCTTTGTTTATGTACAGTAAAATGAAATGCACTTCTTTAGTTGTAGAATGCTTATAATTTTGTTTCCCAATTAAATTTCAGCATCACCGATTTTTAAAAATTTTCATGATGAAGTTAGTTATTTTCTGTTTTTAACCTCTTATTTTAACCTTACCTTACCTTAACCTCTTACCTTATATTTAATGCTTTGAAATCTGGTTTGTCATAAAAATTATGATGTAGAGGAAACAAAGTTAATTTAACGTTAATATTAAAGACATTTTTTTTCTAGTAATTAAAGTAACTCATGATGCTATATTTAATGTATTGAAAACAAAATTCTTTCATTTTGATTAAAATATTAAAATTTCTATTTAGCGCAAAACTTGGTTTCCTTGAAGATTTGGAAGAAGAAAAGAAACTCAGAGAAATGGAAAAGAAGCGAAAAATGAAGATGAAAACAAAAAAATGATTTTGTAAATATGTATCATTATATATTTATATATATAAATTTATAAATATTATATATTTTATATTTTGCCCATTGTGATACCGGGAATTTTTTCCCACAACTATCAAACAGAATGGAATTTGATTTTTAAATCTGCATTGTCATTTTTCATAGAATTAAAATAAAACATCAAAATCAAATCGTTTTGAAATGACCTTATGACTTTTGATTGATTTCCTTGTTGTAGTTTGAGTGAAAAGTTAATGAATCTCATTTGAGATTGAACTCCAGCAAAACTGCATTTTTGTTAAGTTTGAATTTGATAGAATCTGTATAAAAATTTTGCTATTGTTTATATAATCATTTATTTATATTTCCATTGTGAAATTTATTTTGCATGGAACCCACAGAGCACTTATAGCAATATTTTCTGTCTTGTACTGCTTTACTTTCATAGAAGAAGTGTATAACATTCATGCAAAATATTTTTGCAGACCAAAAATTTAATAAATGTGAATTTTTTTACGGCTTCATTATAGTTTTATGTCTGTTATTTTTTTTTAATTCATAACATCACAAAGTAATTCTAAAATAATAATTGTGTAGTAATTATGCACAATTCCAGTATGTTGTTTCAAAAGTTAATATTGATTTGTTAAAGGCTTCTATGTCATCTTTATTTTCTTAACAGATAATTCTATTATAATCCAAATAATATTTATTAAAAAAAATTCAATCAATTTAGCATCAAAATTATTTTGTCTGATTAAAAAAATACTGTTCAGCTTATTATCATGTAAGGATGAATTATCATTAGTATAAACGCATTTTTAATTAAATTTCCATATTTTTATTCAGTGTAACATTTTAATAAAAAAATTCTTAATATACATACTATTTAAAATTTCATTTAAGTATTTTCCTGCAAGAAATTTTCAGTGTAGTAAATGGACTCTATCTAGCGTTGATATTTATATCAGAGCAGTACATTTTATTTTTTAAATCTAAAAATGGACTACATTTATGTTACACTTAAATTTTCTAAAATTTTGTAGCAATAAGCTGGCTTTCTGATTATGAAAGGCATATTTTCTAAATTTGAATTTGTCAGTTCTAATTAAGAATGGTGCCAATTGATAAAGAAATTCATCATTCTTATTCATTTTATTAATTCCTTTTAAAATTTTGCACATAATGTATATTTTACTCCTGTTCACCAGGGAGGGGGGAGCGAATGATCTGATAATAATCTGCATAAATTGATATCTGAAAGTTATGCTGACAAATATATACATATTGACTCTTAAAATCTGTTAGAGCAAATTATAACGGTAGTTATTCTGTCTTCTGCATATACAAAAACGACTTAATATTAAAAAAAATAAAACAGTAAAAAAATTTTCATATATGAATATTTTTATTAGTATTTTTGTTAATTTAAAGATTATTGAAAAATGTTTAAAATTGTCTTGTATAAAATCTAATTTAAATTCTATGGAAATCTTATCGTTATAATATTGAAATAGACATTTAAAATTAGCTTTCATTTAAAAGATTGATTTCAAAATTTTGCTTAGAATATTGAAAATTACATTTGAGTCTTTTATTTTAATCAATGATTTATTTGAATTATTTATTTTGATCTTCCTGCCCTTGCATTACTTTTCAGGTAAATATTTTTGTCGTTTGTTTCCATTTATGTCTATCTACAGTTTTAATTTCCATATCTATTTCCTTCTAAATAAATGTTTTTTTTTATGTAAGAAAATTATATTGTCATACAAAATTACAATATCTTTTAAAAACAGTCAACTACTATACTATCTTTAAAATATAATAAAGCCACCATCTCCTCCTTAAATATAATAAAATATAATTAGGCTTCATAAAACTGTTTTAGTGTAACCTCAAAATCTAATCCTGTTACTTTTCAAAATTTGAAGGTTGCTTGTTCCTCTCTTTATATTGTAGATTATTGTACGACTAAGTGTAATGGCTCTTGGTAGTTTTCTTCTAAATTCTTTCAGAAAGAAATTTCATTTTTAGACCTTTGTTGTCTATTGAAATAATTTTGATTTTATGGTGTAATAATATTGAGTTTGTGTTTGGACTCTGCCTAAAATTCCAATCTTTATGCACACGGTTATTAATGCATATTATCATTTCAAATAAATACCAAAGACAAGTGCTATAGATTCTTAAGAATAATATTTTGTCAGTGCCGTGAAATAACTGAATATCTTATAAATTCTGTAAATCCTTTGTGTTTTGCTGGTGCTGCCATCTTTTAGGAAAGATAGCTTTTAGGTTTTGTTCATTATTTTCTAAATATAAATCAATTATGAAAAAAAAAGCTTTTTTAAGCTTTATCTATTAATATCAATGCAATTTTTATTTTAATTTATTGAAATAGTTTATATTTTCGATACTGACATTTCCAAAAAAGGAATTACTATCAATTTTTGTTTTATTGTTCTAAAATCAAAAGATGCCATTATGTGTCATACAATATAATGAAAAAAATGTATTGAAAAGAAAATCAAGACAAAAAAAATTATTTCCACATTTATAATAAATATTTTCATACTTTTTACAACTTGTTCATTGTGAACATATCAATTTAACTGGTAAATGGGAACTAAAATTCTTCTTTCTCATTGTTTTATGGCAAATTAATTTGCTTATTGTAGGGTTTGTGTAAAATATAAATTGAAACTATATATTCCATATTTGTAATTCCAAGCTGAATCTGGACATCATGCAATTGTGATTGTGCATTTAAAAAAAATACGACCATTAAAGTTGTATCTCTTTAAAAAAAAGCATAATGCTTTGAAATGCATGAAGTATTTAATTGAAAAAAAAAATATCATCTGTATTAATCAAAATCTGGTTAAAAATAATTGCAATAAAAAAATTTTTTGACTTTTTCTTTTTGAGTAATAATAATTTTATTTCAGATTTGATCTAATGTGGATAACATTGATACGAGTTAAGATCACTACTTAAAATAACCCAAGGAGGAAAGATCTGAAACTTTTTCGCATACTCTCTAATAAACTTGTCATGTCAGAGAACTCACGCCTTACATAGCACTGGATCTTTGGCATAAATGAATCATTTTTACTGAATCTATCGTATCATTCTTGGCGAGATTTTCGGCGATTAATACCATTTATAATATCTGAAAATCGAACTTACGTTTTAGGGTTTTTTCTCCACCGATTGAAACAAAAATCTGACACAGAACTACACTTGCAGTCAAAAAATCCCTTAACAAATTTGATATGTTTAAGTCATTGCGTTTCTCAGTTATAGTGTTTACATTTTTTTGAAAGTAAAGATAGACAAATGGTCAACACCTCATTAGATTTGAAGCCAAAAAAAAAAAAAAAATGTTATTTGTTCACACTATAGATGTTAAATCTATGTACCATTTTTTATCTATCTAGCTCTCTTCATTTCATATCCATCGTGTTAACTTATATTCGAATAGACGGACCTCTTCTAAAGAGATTTTATTCAAAAATTTTTAGAAATGTACAAGTTTGGTGTAATGACCAAATACCAAATTTCATCAATCTAGCGCAATGCGTTGTTGAGTTACCTTCGCCACAGATGGACATTTTCCAAAAATTTGTTTTTCGAACGTCGAGATTCGTCAAAATCTCTAGTTCGAATTTTTTGAAAATTACTATACTTTCTCGTATGCGCAGTATAGAAAAATTTCTTGATAATAAAATAATAATGGAAAGTTATTTTTATTCTATTGTGACTTAATGAAATCTTATGTAATTTCTGCAAAAGGCGTGATTTTTTTAACTGAATAAAATGCAGTTATTATTAAGTATTTTCTTTAAAAATATATCATGCAAGCTGTTAATTATATAATCAAGAATTTTTTTAAAAAAAAATATGGTAAACAAAACGATTAACTATTGCAAAATTTTGAAATATTTTACATAAGTATATATAATGCACAGAAACCGATTCCAAATGCTTTATATCATTACTTTAATTCCAATCAATATATAAATACTTTGATACCAGGTAGTTTTGAATTACCATTAGACACATGCAAGTTCGCTGGGAATATTTGTTATATTTTATTTCTTTAAATCGTGAAAATATAATTTCACCTTCAAGATTCCGCCAAATTATCAGACATAAAAGCCGTGTTATTTTGTATTATCCATATACCCTATTTATTGTGAACATAAAGATTTCTAATGGAAAATAGTCCCGTCACATCATGGAACTATTAAGAACGTATATAATCCTCTTCGTTTGTTTTCTAAATTTCGCGATACTGTAACTTCTCCTCCTCTCCTCTCATGTTTTGTGCGTCTCGTAAACTAAACTGATATTAAAACAGAAAAGAAACTCACATATGAAACAGTGAAAACGGTTTGAATTTCAGGACCACAATGTTATTGTTTTGTTATTATATTGTTAGAAATCAGGCAAAAATAAATAAGGAATTGCTAGAATTTTTACAACTATTAAATTGGTATCATAAATTAGGTAATTTTTTTAAATTTTGAAGCGGTGTGAAATTTACTTTTTTGTGATTATATTTTCGGAAGTAATCAAGGAAAAATAACCAAATCCAGCCTATTTTTTAACTAATTAAAATTTTCAAAAAATCGTGATGCGTCATACACAATATAAAAATCGTTAAAACGTTTTACAGGACAGCCATTTCATATAGAACAATCAAATTTGATATTTTTTGGGTAGTAGGTGTTCATTAAGAATGTGTTTTTTATATTTTAGTTAGAATCAAAAATTGTTTAAAATATTACATCTTTCCTCAATAACTTCAACGCATATAATTTTACAAAAAGTTTGTTTTACAAAATGCTACGTGTTTTACGTTTAGCCGGGAGTCGGGCAAGACTATAGAAACAAAACCGCTATGGTGTCAGATAATGTCTGCTGCTGCCTCATCATATAAGACATACGTGATTGAAATTTTACTATCAACATCATCGTAGAAATCAACATCATCATCAAATCATTCATTATCAACATCAAATGTAGAAATGAAGCACCAGAATTAGAAATAAAGCATTAGTCTTCAAAATTAATTAAATGATTAGCTTTATTCATAGAATTCACTTAGGAAACAAATTCGAATTTAATTTGTATCACAAAAATTATCCTATTACTAAGAATTGAAAAATCAGGCACCGAAACTCTTCAAAATGAACAAAATTAAGAACCTCCCTGACTTAAAGTAAAAGACAACGTTTTTTTTTTTTTTTTTTTTTTTTTTGCGAAATAATTAAAAAAAAAATATTTTATTTAATATTTGTAATGCTTAAACAGGTTTTATTTATGACTAGTCGCCTTTGGCGACCAGCCGGTTCGCCAGTATTACCGCTCGCTACAATTTTCAATTAAATATTTTAAGTAACTGGTGTCTTAAAGGATTCTCAAACAAAACATTTTTAATCTTCAAATTTTGATAGTCATACCAAACTTATACTGTTTAGATCGTTTCGTTCAATTTAGTATATATATTTTACTAATTTGTTGCCATTTCCGGTAAAACTTCAACTTTAATTTAAAATGTAAATGACGAAATTGCAATTAATATTAAGATATTTTTTAATAAAACCAAGCGCTTTATTTTATTTATCATCTTTATTGTTATTTATTAATTATTATTGAATATGAGTATTGCAAACAGAATCGCTCGGTATTTAAGTCTTTTGTTAACTACAAAATATTTTTCATCATTTATGTAATATCTCAAACAATAATTCAACAAAAATTTCTGAGATTCAGCATAAAATTCAGTTTTTAGTTTTTCTTTCAAAAGGATTGAAATGAAATCAATAATAATATTTTGTTCCAGCCTATAAATATATTTAAAAAATTATGAAGTCTAAATTTAATGCAGTAAGGTATCATATTCTGAGAAATATTATGGACATACCAAATTTTAAATAAATGAATGAATGTTTCTATTTTCCACGATCAACTAAGACTTATTTATGAAGTTTTGAAGGTTAGAAATTTAGAAAAACTCAACATTTTCATAATCTTCGGCCAATTAATCTTGAAAAACCTGCGCGCTAATTGGCGTATTTTCTTTGAAGCGATCGATGGAAAATCTAAAATTATCCTTTTTTTATTGAATAGTGATATTCAAATTTCATAAAGCAGTCAGTTTAAGTGATTGGAAATTAACTTTTCAAAGTCAGTGATTTAGTTGATTGGAAATTAACTCTATGACCACCATAAAATCTGTGCTTGCTCTTGTGGTGTATGCATTCTCCTTAATATCCGCTCGAATAAAACATCACATACAAAAGTACTACATAGAACAAACACATCAAAAGTAAACATAACATTTCAATAGTTGCCAAAAACAAAAGAGAGAAAAATGCAATTAATAAGCAGACGATATTTAGAAAAGTACAGATATTTAGACTGGAAAATGAAATTATCTGAAATTAAAAACACGCGCAGACGATATTTACAAAAGTAAAAATATTCAAACCTGAAAAGGAAAATATATGAGTTATTCCATCAATAAATGCCATAAGTTTGTTTATATCTTCATTATTTTATGAGTCATTAAATATCAAAATGGGTCCGGGACTAAATAAACACCCTGTATAGAGAGTGTAAAAGATCATAAATAATTTTTCTTGAATTTATTTTTTAGAAAAAATAATATTTCATATTGTTTCATTTCCTACAGACACGAGCCGAAAATTATATTTTTGCAGATTTCATTTCCTAAAAGATTTAATTTATTTTTAATTGGGGCTTTAATCAATGTGATGGCAACACTTTGAAAAAAGCTAATTTTTTCCAATGAATGCGAAACGTGCTTAATTTTAATTTTAATTTTTACGAAAAAAATTATTGAAAAACATAGTTAAAATATTTATTTAAAAATTCATTAAAAATAGAAATTTAATTTTAAGATTAAAACATTAGTATCATTTAAAAGATAAATTTTTGATCTTTAACTTCATGTAAAAATTTTTTTTGTGCGGTAATATTTTCGGAAGTTATAGCAGAAACACGTCAAAATTTCGCTTAATTTTTAAATAAATAAAATTCTAGTTAAAAATTCGAAAAAATAACCCCCAGGTGCACATTCCCGGCCTCCAAGGTATACACGTGCCAAATTTGGTAGCTGTAGGTTGAATGGTCTGGCCTGTAGAGCGCCAACATACACACACACACACATTGAGCTTTATTATAAGTATAGATATAGATATAGATTTTGTTTCTAAGTTTATTTTTTTGGGAAGTTACATTGATTTTTATATTTGCATTTACATATGTTTTGATTTTATTTTACATCTGTAGATGTCATTTTCTCAAATTCTAATCTTTAATCGTATTTTCTTACAAAAACTTTATAAATTAAAATCTAATACATATTTTTAAGTTCAAATTTGGTATAATAATTTATCTATATATTCTGTAGTTTGTGAACTAGAGAATAAGTAATCTATTCATTTAGAAATATTTTATGGATGTTTTAAGGCTTTATAATGTGAAAAAAATTGAAAATTTCGTGTTATTTATCAATCGAACCCCAATATTTAAAAAATAGATAGAAATAATGCATTTTTTTTAAATTCAAGAATTAGATAATATTTTTTTATTTGCAAAATTTAAAGCAAATTATTTGATAAACCTCTAAACTAGAAGATTTTTGCTTTATTCCTCTTTTTTGCCCAAGAAAGGCCCATTTTTCCAATTTTTAAACGTTTGCCACTTAACTGGCATATTTTGGTTTCATAGACGTTCTTTTTTTCAATCTTTTTTATGCAAATATTCAAAAGTATAATTATTTTCCAATGTTTTTCAAAAACTTCATCCCTAACGTAATTACCTTCATTAATTTGTGCCTAAAGTTCTTATTACGCTAATTCTTTGAGCATCAAAAATCGATTTTCACATTCTCATTGTTGTTCCATCTGGTTTTGAAAATGGAATGGACTATATCTTTCTTTGCTTTTAAATCCTGATAGAAAGGCATAAAATGTCATCAGTCGAAAATTGAAAGAAAAAAAAAGAAAGAAGAAGAAGAAAGGATTTTATCCAAGTCTTAATTTCTGACTGATTCCGAGGGACCATCTTCTAATCGCCATTACTACTTTTCATTAAACAAACAAAAATCGCACTTTTATTTCACTTCAGAAGATAACACTCCTTTTTACTTTCTCGCATACTACGTATACGAGAAAGTAAAAATAGAAGAAAAGAAAGTAGTATAGAGAACCTCAAAAAATTTGAACTCGGGAATTTGATGAATCTTCACAGTTTAGACGTCCCTGAGTTCGAAAAGTACATTTCTGGAAAATGCCCGTTTGTCCGTGACACGGATAACTCAAGAACGCTTTCAGCTAAACGGATAAAATTTCGTATATGGTCATCATATACCAAATTTGCAGATTCCTATCAAATTTTGAGTAAATTTCGTTCAAAGGAAGTCTGTCTATTTAGCTGTTCGAATATAATTTAACACGATAACTACAAAGCCAAGAGAGCTAGATAGATAAAATTTGGTATACAGATTTACAATCTATAGTGTAGACACCTGTCAAATTTTGAGCTAAATCCAACTAGGAGTTGACTGTCTGTCATCCTGTACTTTCAGAAGCATGTAAGTGATATAATTAAAAAATGCAGTGACTTAAATATATCTTGTTATAGGATTTTGTGACTACAATAGTTGTTTTTTGTCCAATTTTCATTTGAATCGGTTTGGGAAAACGTGTCTAAAACACAAATTTGGTTTTTGGGCACTATTAACGCTTAACAGGGATTAATCGCCAAATAACTCGCCAAGGATAACACGATAGATTCAGTAAAAATGCTAAATTCACGCCAAAAGTTAATTTTTCGTAATTATTGCATGCCTGTGCTATGTAAAGCGTTCTCTGCCATGTCAAGTTTATTAGAGTGTTTTGCGAGAAAGTTTTTATTAAATCACTCCTTCTGATTGTAATAAGACGATGGTATTAGGCAAAATACTTCGAACTCAGTCGCATTTGACAATCCGTTTCTTTTCTTTTCTTTTCTTTTTTTTTCAGCTGAATAAATTATTCTTGCGGTAGATGTCTTAATTGTTTATTTATCGGTATGGTGGATTCTCAAATGAGTTATTTTTCAAACTCATCAAAAAAGATCGTGATCGTTCCCCATTTTCAGTACTGAACCACCTGCTGGAGATTTCAATATTAGTTGAACTTCGTAAGAGATAAGGGAATATAGCTGATTGAATTTTTTTCATCCGAATTACAATAAAATTGATAATTTCCATTTGAATACTTCATGATGCTTAAATCACAGAATTATAGCCAATTACATGAAACAGAATAAAGCATCTATAAAGAAAATAAATTCTTGTAATATATACCAAATAAAATACCAAATAATTCTTGTAATATATACCAAAATAATCAAGCAAATATAAATTATCTCGGAAATTATTTCCAATTTTGATAAGCACCAACTTTTTATAATTTTTTTTAGTTCTAAACTTTAAAACAAGTTTATTTTCGTATTCCATCAGCTCTTGATTTATTATATAAAGGAATGAATAAATATTGTTTTCAACATTAATTTTTAGAATAGATTTTCTTCGAAAAATTTCATTTTTAAATTCAGAAATTATAAAAACACTTTTTAAAAACATGCTTTTATTGGTGTTTTAAAGATGATTTTTTCATTTTAATTATTTTTTTACTTTTTTACCTTATGTTTTGTTACTATAAATATTATAGGAATATTTTTACATATTGACCATCAGGTGGCACCACTTGTAAAATATCGCAATTTATTTTAATGAATCAATTTAAAAATAAATTTTGAAAATATGTTTTGTCATCGAGATTATACAAGTGCACAAAGATTCAAAACTATATAAAGTCATATAAAGAAAACGTGTTGTAATCGTCAAAAAAATCAATCACGAAATTTTGACGAATCTCCCCCTTTCTCACCTTCCCAAGTTCAAAAGTACAGTTTTGAAACTGTGCCAGTTTGTCTGTCTATGAATACTATAATTCAAAAATGCTTTGAGCTGGACGCATGAAACTTAAAATGTAGTTTTAACACTAAATTTGTAGTTTTCTGTCAGATTTTGAACGGAATCTAATCAGAGGAAATTTTCATTACTTGGGAGTTCGAACAGTTTATAGCCACAAAATAGAAAGAACTAGATGGATAAAAGTTGGTAAAAAAATTTAGCATTTAAATTATAATTTTGTTTGTAATTTTGAATGAAATTCAACCAGAGATAGACCGTCTGTCTATTTCTACTTTTATACACATGTAAATGCGATAACTCAAGACAAAGAACCTATTGCTTGGATGTGGTCGAAAAAAAGGCGTTCAAAACGCATCTTCTATTTTCTTCAAATTTATTGCACAAAGTAAAGTTCTTATGTGCGAGACTCTGAAAATAAAAATCTGAGCATTCATGGTATTCATGGTCTTGTCACAAGTCCACAATTTTTAGTGAGAGAAGAGCAAATAATACCTTTTTTAAAGACTATGTGAAAAAGTTTTGGAAAGACCTCCCTTTCTGGTTTAAGAGCTTTATTAGCCACTAATATTAATTTCTTTTTTCTTGATTTGGGAATTTCCTTTTTATATTGTACTGCATTTTTGCTTTCTCGTATACTTAGTACAGAGAAAGTATAGCAACCGTCAAAAAATTCGAAATCGAGATTTTGACGAATCACCACATCTTACACTCCCTGAGTTCGAAAAATACATATGTGGAAAATGCCCGTTTGAGAACAAAGATAACTCAAAACTGCTTTCAGCTAGATCGATGAAATTTGGGATATGGTCTTTACACCAAATTTGTAGATTTTTATTAAATTTTGATCAAATTCCGTTCAGAGAAAGTCTGCCTGTCCGCATGATCTTATTTATAAGTTAAAGAGGTAACTACTGAATGAAGAGAGCTAGATAAATAAAATTTGGTACACAGATTAACATCCATAGTGTAGATAACTGTAAAATTTTGAGCCAAATCCAAAAAATTGAATTTGTCTGTTTAAACCGTCTGTCTTTTTTTTTTTTTTTTTTTTTTTTTTTTTTTACTTTTAAAAGCATGTAAATGCTATAACTGAGGGCCACAATGACTAAAACATATCAAATTTGATATGGAAGTTTTTGACTGCTAGTGTAGTTTTGTGTCAGATTTTTGCTTCGATCGGTGGAATAAAAGCGGCTAAAACACAAATTCGATTTTCGGTTATTATTATCCGCATGCCAGGAATTGATTGTCAAAAAACTCGGTAATGAAACGGAAGACATTTTCTGGGATAACATCTTTATTAGAAATATGCGAGAAAGTTTGGGAGAGACCACTTCCATTGATGCTTAAAGGAATCCCTTAGAAACCACATCTCAATGCCTTGAGCACTTTCACTTACTTTCCCATCTTCACTGTTTCAGACGCAATATCGGAAGAAGAAATCAAAACAATTCACCTTAATCTCTTAACACCTTAATGGAAATATGATGTCTTCCTCAAGAATCCTTTTTCCACTTAATGCAATAAAATGGCTGCAAATGCTCGGTATTTTTCGATTCCTAAAGAATTCTTTGAGACCATTTTACCTTCAGTCGATAATTCGCTTAGTCGGTATTGTGTAAAGGGATTAAATTTACTCATTACGCCTTGTTGATGAGCTATAAATAATATGAATAATTAATTCATGTACTATATTTAACGATAAAGACGTTCCACCTTTAAAACATTTATTTTTGGTTCTTTAATGAGAAACATTTTTATATTTAATAACAATAAAAAAGGATGTAATTGATCTATGTTAATTAATTATATCTGAAACATTATTTTCCTTTTGGTAAAGAAGTTAAAATGCAATGATTCAAAAAGAGCGTAATGAACGAGAAGAATGCAATATACAATAACAATAAAATAGCTACATATTGTTACAAACCAGTAATGTTGCTTCCCAGCAAGGTTAGTTCTATAACCGGAAAGACTGATTTACAATCATCTGTATTGGATGCTACTCGGATGCCGAGTCAGTAACTCCAGAACTTGGCTACAAACTTGGCGACTCTCTAACGAATTTGGCGAAAAAAATGAGTAATGCTGGAAACTTCGAGAATTTTAACGATCTATCCAATAGGAGCTGAGAAACACCTGACTGGCCCAGAAGGTTCTAAGGTCGCCTCCAGGGAGCTATAAAAGGATGGTAGTCTCAAACTGCAATGGTTCGTGATTGGAAGCGCCGTTGGAGTCGTAGTCAAGTATAGAGTCTTCGAGAGGATAGCGAAGCAACGGCGGAGTGCCAGCATTGTGTGGAGCCCAAGCTATTGCTGAACGGAACTGTGTACCGAGTCCTGTTGTATATTGTGGAAGCAGCATCAAGTTGTGTGTGGAGTAGACAGTCATGTAGCTGTGAGTTGGCAGTTGGATACAGCTAAAGCGAGAAGACAGTGGAAAAGTTCAGCCGTTTAGATAGACCGTAGAGTGAGATCCACTCTCCTGCTGAATTCTGTCTGGCCGCTTTGTGTGCTGTGGTCAGTTACTACTTGTGGGCTATTTGCTGTTGTGCTGTTCTGTGTATTTGTCGTTTGGGTCTTTGTGAGGCCTGCTGAATGCTTTCACACCATACACCCATTACAAGCGAACCCGGTGATCCGTAACAATATTTTCGACAAACTTTTGCCGGATAGTATGGAAAGTCAACGAAAATATTCTCTTTTTCAACTGTTTCGTCTACATCCACAATCCACGACTTGTGGTTGTCATTCTATTAAGACACGAAAAGTTTTTTCAGACTGGAACAAAGAAATAAATAATGAAGACTTTCATTAACTTGAGACATCTAATAATTTTATATAAAAAGCAAAAACAGATGTTTTAAAATTAACCTTTTTTAAACATAACTTTTTAAAAATAAAATCTAAATCATTATATTTTGGCATGAGCAACTTACTCATAAATAAAATTCCGAATTTGAATTCAGGATAATTTTTGGATACATAGTTAAAATTCAGTACTATTCCGGCTATATTCGGTTGTCAGGCCATCTTATTATAAATTGCATATTATGTTTATTCAATATATTTATCCAGTAAGATTACAATTTTCTATTTTTAAAATTAATGTCTTTTTATATAAATTTTTAAAATCTATATCTGAATAATATTTTTAACATCAACTATTTACCTATAAATTAAATTCGGGATAATTTGATATATATATATTTTTTCAAATTCGGGATAAATGATCCATATTTGGTACGACTATATTATTACCGACTATTCTTAGACATCTGATATTTCACTTTAAATTATATAAGGTTCGTGGGCTTTATAGACTTGCTTTATATACTAATTAAAAATTATTATTATTATTATTATTATTGGTCTTTAAATTTAGTACTTTTTATTTAATTATCTAAAAATTAAACTTAAATTATATTTTTAATATAAATAATTCACTTGCAAATAAAATTCCAGATGATCTAATACATTTGATGCAAATTTGAGCAAATGGTCCAAATTCAGGAATTGAATATTTCGGCTAATCTGGAATGACTAAGCATTTTACCTTGAACATATTGCCTACGACGGTACATCCGGTTGAGAATCTTACATGCTTGTTCTACATATTTATCTAGAAAAATAACAATTATATTTTAAATTAACATTTTGAAATATTTTTATTAAGCATCCTAAACATTAATTCTAAATGATGTTTTAAACATAATCGCTTTATTTGCAGTAAAATGCGAGATTCGGGGCATTTAATTTGAATTTGGGATAAACTGTCCAAAATATAGATTCTCCAAGCTCATTTCCGGATTGCGCTGGCTAATCCAAGACACCTGGTCATTGCACTTTAAGTCATATAAAACCTACGGTTCTAATAATGCTTGTTTTGGAAACTAATCCATGAAATTTGCATTTTTTGTTTGTTTATTATATATTCAAATAAAAGATCATCATTTCAAACAGATTCAGAGATTCGCGCCTAAACAAAAGCTTGCTTTGTTACTTACTCCCTTTTTAGAGTAGGGCGCGACTGGGCGTATCCAGCAAAGCCAAAATGAAGTATTCATCTTCGGCAACCCAGTTAAAAAATATCAGGAAATACGGGATATGTCGGTGCAATTTCCAAACTCATAGCTTACAGAAAAAAGCGTAAGGGTTTGAGGTCGGTGGTCTATAATCTCGTATATATAATGAAATACAAGAGGAAGTATTTTTAAACAAGTGCTTTCAAAAAACGATTTATTATCGTTTCTCGTGCTTAACTATTATTATGAAATGATAGAAGGGTAAGAAATTTATTTCTGATGAATAGTTAGGTTTTGAAAGATAGTTATGTCTAATGTTTTAAGAATTTTAAAAACACACGATTTATTTGTATTAAAAGAATTCGGTTATATATGGAGTTAATATTTTAATTCAATTCTTCATTGAGCAGTAACATTTAAATCTTTTTCTAATGCATAGCATAGATTAAGCTTTTTCTGCGTTTTTAATATTGATTCTTTTTCTCACCGTTTAATTCATTCTAGAGAGTCTCCCAAAATTAACGCAAAATTTGAATTTACTAAAACTATGTTGGCAACCTTAGTAAAAATGGGGCGTTATACGATGGAACAAAGTGTTTTCGTTGTTGAAGAATATTTAAAAAATAATGAAAATCTGGCGACCACAATTCGGAAATTTGAGAATTGATCCCCTAGATCGTGTGATTTAACACCATTCTATTTATTTTAATGGGGTTGTTTGAAGTTAAAGGTCTATGCCAACAAGCCACAAGCAGCGTGCATCGAAGGAGGAAATTCAACGCCGCATCAACAAAATACAGACAGGTTTATGTAAAATGATCGCGGTAAATTTCGACAAAAAAGTACGTATGTGCCAGCAAAGCTGTGGAGATCATTTGCCCTATGTGTTATTCCATACATAACCCTATCCTGTATACTTTACGATTCAATTAAAATATAATAATGTAAAGAAAAAACTGATTTCTTTATTTAAATCAAATCTTGCCTTAACACACTCTTTAGAAAATATTTTAACTTCTGAGTCGTGGGGGCATTACGTTTTTCCTCGCTTCGTAAAATCCTACCACTGTAACTTTAACTGTGAGATCGATTCAGTTGAAATGTATCTCAATCCCTATAATCTTACTAATCCGCCATTTTCTCCAACCATACGAAGAATTCCCGTTCCGAATATATGAAAAGCTAGATCGTCCTCTCAAAGGTCTCTATTTGGCTTTGACTTCATTAGATCCCTGACATCTGAACTGGAGATTTTCAATCTCTAAATTCATAAATTTTTCCGTGTCTGTAGGATTGATGCATGTCAAATTATGATATCAAAGATTAAATGTCTTCTTGCTGTTGCGGCGTGCAAATTTGAAAATGGGTGACGGCTCAAGTGACGGTCCTGTCACCTGACTATGTTTCAAAATCCTGCAGAATATCACAAAATAATCCTCGTGTTTCTTCAAAATAGTATATTAATCTAATTAAATTAAACTTGGCCTAAGGTATGAGAATTTTTTGTGATGTGCCGTTGTTTGAATGTGAGCATTTATTTTCGATGTAATGTTAAAAGGGATGACTGATCAAGTGACGGTCCTGTCACCTGACTATGTTTCAAAATCCTGCAGAATATCACAAAATAAATCTCGTATTTCTTCAAAATGTTAGATTAATCTAACTGGATTAAACTCAGCTTAAAGTACGAGAATTTTTTTTATTGTACCGTTGTTGAATGTGAACAAAGATTTTCCCTGTTTCTGACAATCTATTCGTCAAACAACTTTTAGAGGTTTTAAAAATGACTTGATGATTGATAAACAGTTTTTCGGATGCTAGATCTGTCTATATTAAGAAAGCTTGACTGTTATCCTTGTGCTAAAAATAGATGCAAGTAAGCAAGATGGAGGATTTGAATGGGGCCAGAAAAACATAATAAATCATACCATACTCTTTTTAGAAGGGATTTATTACAAAGAATTTATTTGATTTCTCTTATTTCTCGAATTTGTTGTGAATATTATTAATGAAATGTATTAATAATATGAATGTTTCTGCATACATTATGCTTTTTTTCTTTCTTGAATGCTTTCATTGTTCATAGAGCTAATTTAAAGTTAAAAACATTAAAAATTGAAATAGCCTTCTTGGGTTATATAAGTGGACAAACTGATTGAAAAAAAATTTGAGAAACATTTTTTTACCAATAAAGTAACAGCATCAAAAAAAAGATAAAATAACATAAATACTTGCAATAGCGGCAGGTATTTAAGCGATTTACGAAAAATTGTAAAAGAAATGTTAAAAATAAAGAAAAATTTAAATAATAGTTCAGAAATGACTGAAAAATGTTTATTGTTTTTCTTTTCATTTTTAAAAACATTCACATTATCACCCTGACAATTATTTGTTTCATTATTTTGGTAAACCAGAGAGCAATAATATAGTGTATTATTAACTTCATGCCACTTGTATATTATTAGCTTTATGCCATTGGCGAATAATAGTTACTAAAGAGTCTTCAGAACACGATCTTTGGCAATGTGATTTTATCAATGGGATGCCGTTAATACACAAGTACCAGAAAACCGAATTCATATTTTGAAACCTGTTTTACCGACTAATTAACAGAAAATTTTTGCATAGAACCACAAAATAGTCACAAAATCGCTTACAAAAATTTTATATCTTTAAGTCAATTTGTTTGCATGCTGGTGAAAAAACAAACCAACAGACGGTCGACCTCTTGATGGATTTAATTTCAAATCTGATACATAACTGCACTTTAGATGTTAAACCTGTGTACCCAGTTTTATACATTTAGATCTCTTCGTTTCGTATTTGTATTCGGACAGCCGGACAGAGACATTTCTTCTAAAGGGACTTCATTAAAAGTTTAATAAAAAATCAACAAATTTGGTTTATTAAGTTTAGTTATATTAACGTCCCGTTGTGAACACCAACATTTGATCAACATTGACATATGATCTCTACA